>JBBPDB010000146.1:12159596-12181261 GCA_037974465.1 Brachypetersius altus
TTCACTTGGTGAATGGGTTAAATGCAGAGGAAGAATTTCGTGCTGTTCACACTGTGTGCAGTGGTGTGTTCACGAATGATCACTTTCACTTGAACTTTACAGTGTCGTTTAGTTGTTGTCTGTAGCCTGGGTCCTGTAGGCCATAGCTCGTTACAAGTTAGAGCTCTTATTGCTCCACTCCTGGCAGATAGATCTGTGTAGTTTTATTCAGGAACAAAGAAATAAGGAAGTGTGCTGGATTTTTTTTTTGTCTACCTAGCTCATGAAATTTGAGAGTGACAAACACCTGAGAGTCGACATCCAAGGGCGCCACATTTCTGCCTTCTTTTGTGTGTCCTCCAGTAACTGTGTGCGGCTGTAATGAAGTGTGAACAGTGAGGTAAATACAGCAGAGCTGCACCAGTCAGAAACAGGCAGTCCCAAATGTAATACTCACTAGGCTTGTGTATTCACCTTTTTCAGGGTGGTTTCAATGTGAATTTCACACATGATTCACACATTTGAAAGCCAACTTGACTACTTGTACTACCAATGCAGGTCATGTTACATTCTTAATATCAATGAGGCATCTGCATTCATCCTGTTTGGTTGCAAGAGCCTGTACAGTCATGTTACATTTGACAGAAAATAGTGAAAAAAGGTGTATAAAAAAGAAATATATATAATATGAAACCAAGAAATTCTTAAGTACAGAGTAGGCAACTTTGTACATATCAGTTAGAGTGCTTAATTGAATCCCCTACACAAACATGTAGTCACTTTCAAAACATTTTTTGTAATGTATGTTTTTACATGATTTAAAGATACCAGCTTTTGTTTACACTATGCCATGATGAACTGACCAACAGAAACAATTTAAAATGAATAGTTGTTCAATTTGCACTGCATTTTTTTCCTGCTCCTATAAAAATTGCTTTTTTTTTAGACATTTTGTTCCATCTGCAACAACATATATGCTTGATGTTTGTCTAAAACTTGTTTCCCATATAGTGATCTAATCTAGAATAAAATGCAATATAAACAAATTTTGCTTAGACTCATCTAAATCTGAGAAACTGGCCCTATAGTGTTAAACTGGTCCTGTGTTAGATGAGGTTTGAGGTCTGGGCCTCTGTGGCACTCCTCACGAGAAAGAGAAATACACATGACAAAACTGGTACAAGAAATGTAAGTACAGTTTATTTTTTGTCACTGTTTACATCAGTCTTTGCATTTGGAATTTAAAGGACAAAGGGTTAAATTTAACTAACGTATCACTCTTTGTAAACAGAGGACCGTGGTACTAAAATAGCACAAGAAACAAAACTATAAAACCCTAAAACAATACTTCAAGTACCCAAAAATGCCGCCAGAAAGTACTGCTCAGTACTGGGACAAAAGATATTTACATGTAATAGTGATATATATACACATTTATACAGAGGCATCTGAACGAGCTGAACGCACAGTGTTTGGAGTCTCCACCCAGCCATTCACACATTCATGACAGGTGTGAGCTGAAGCAGGGAGCTCTGAGGATGAATGCCGTTGCTTTTAGAGTGGAGCTTTTCAAGGTTCTGTAGAAAACCACGTCCCTTTAACCCTTTCAGTATCAACGAGTTACTCGAGGTTAGACTCATGCGCGTTCTGCAAATGAACAAAGACAGAACTTAGTACAAAAAATAATAACACCACATTTCCCTCATACATGCCATCAGGCACTACATATCATTTACATTTTTAGCACAACCAACAAGTAATTATATTATGTTTCTATTCAACAGTTAATTTTGTATTTTGTATTATATAAAGACAAAACAGCAAACATTAAGAAAAGCTTCATTCAGTTACCAAACTGACAACCATTTCGAGTCACTGACCTTGGCGAGTCAATCCCGCTGTCTGCAGTGTTGTTTTGATTTTCTGCTGTTTCCACTGCACAGGCTCTAGAAGAGTCACCATGACTGATGCTTGCATGCTGAAGTTCATCAACGTCCTCTGGTGCTTCAAACTGGCCCTGATTGTAGTCTTTCACCTGTGGGTGACGTGTCCAAAGGCTGGACTGGTTATCTATTTTATCTGTAGACTTAAGCACTGTTTCAGTGTCTGAGTCCCTTTCGCTCGTCTGACAGTAATCAAAGATGCTGCTGTCCAGGGCCTCGTTTGGTTCAGAGTGTCCTGGACTGGGCTCGTGAAGTCGGCTGGGGATGGTGTCTGTTAGCAGGTGAGACAGAACAGGCTGCTGCTCGACTGGCGCCCACCTGTATTCATGCTGCCTCTGACTGGCTCGTAAGGGATCTTGATGGAGAGGTGAAGCGTGATCCATGAAAGTGCTGTCCCAGTCCCCATCCAAACAGACCGGCTCACGGCACCGAGCTGTGCCCGGGTGAATTACCTCACTAACACACTCCTCATTCAGGCAGAGCGAGCTGCAGCCATCATCATCATGCTCCTCTACTTTCTGGTAAATGCGGCGTTCATCATCAGTGTACACTTCCCTGTCTGCATGACTGGTGGCTCTGTGCATGTTTTCCGTGTCAACTATCATTAGGCTGCTTGTTTGTTGGTGTGATGACAGGAGATCAGGGCAGTGTTCAGATTCTTCCTTACTGTTAAGTAGATGGAGGGACAGTCTACGTTGAAGTGCAGGCTTGGGCCAAGACAGGGGTAATTGTGTTGCTTTGTATGGGTGTGAAGTAAGGTCCAAAATGTGTTTTTGATCAGAAACACTTGTCAAATCCCCCTCTAGATAAACCTCATGCTTAATCTCTTTTCCACTTCCATCTCTGCCTCTGACTTTGCTGTCCCTCAGCTTGATTTTGTCCTCTATCCTCAGTGTGCTGCTCTCAGGGTAGACCGAACTGTAATCTCCAGGAAGCTCCTTGATGGCTTTAGAATCCATGACGGAGTCTAGATTTAGCCCTCTCTCGTGAAGTCGTTCACAGGATCTGTCAGTCAGAATCTGGGCTTTCTCCGTTTCCTCAGTGACCGTTTTTGCGCGATGGGGGTCCCAGGATTTGGACCTGTGACCTGCACGCTCCCGTCGACTGGATGTCTTGGTCTCTCTCCTCCTTTGTTCTTTGTGACTGGTGGTTGATACTACATCCCGTACTGGTAGCGACTGAAATGGATTCTCTATGCGCTTCTTGTAGACACATTTTGTATCCACTGCAGTACAATCCTCAAGATTTTCAGTTTCATCTAGAACTAATTCAGGCTTGAGGCAAGATGGCATGTGATCATCTCCCTGTAAATCGTCGTCGCATGGAACATCTTTACTCTTTGTCCTCTGTTTTTCTTTGGCAGAAGGGCCTCTTCTCTTGCTCCTAGTGGCTTTAGTGATGGGCCTCTTTCCTCCAGCTCTGGAGGAATGGTGTTTCTGCTTAGAGAGCAGGATCTCTGTGGACATGCCTTTGTCACTTGTAAGGGTCTTTGTCATTCTCTCTGCTTTCTCTTCTAATTTTTTCATCAGGACTGTATGGCGAACCAAATTGTCCACAGTAAGTTCAGGGTTGATCCGTTTAATGATGGCATGTTCCAAATCTCTGGGAAGGTTATTGAGATCGTCCTCATCCCTGACTGGCCACTCCTCAGGAGGGAACTGTCCGGAGAAGGTTGCATATTCCTTCTTCAGCTTGTTTTCCTTTTTTCCTGTGTTACGACGGAATAAGCTGAGGCCAAACTTTCGTCCAGGTTTCTCCTTGTCCTTACGGCTAGCAGTTGTGGACTTGCTGAGCTCGCTGGCTTGGTAATCGGCTGCAGTAGAAGTGGACTGATGCTGAACAGTGGGCTTATGTTCTCTGTTCCACTTAAGGCTTTTTCCGGTGCATTCACTTATACTGATAGACTGGTCCTGGACAGATGGAGGAGCTGTTGTCTGGGGTGTGAAGCAACTACAGGACTTGCAGTGAGCCATGACAGGTATTTCAACAGAGGCATCCATGCAGCTTTCGTTGCTCACCAGGTAGGTGATAGGAGGAGGAGAGGGATGATCACTGTCACTTGTCCACCGATTCTTCTCCTTCCCCATGCAATTGGTGATGAAGTATGTCTGAGGAGTAACAATAAAGTAGCCCTCTCCAGTGTGATAAATTTTTCTCTCTTTAATGAGTGCTCCCAGAGCATTGTACAGGATGTCTTGAGTGGGAATGGTCATTCCTAAAACATTGAACAGAAAAAAAACTTATATTAAAAATGTGCCCACCCAGACAACACTAAAGATGTTAAAAAGCATGAAATTGTTTATATTGTTAATGTTAAAACTAATATATGTCAAAACATGTTCTCTCTCATAATACCTGGATGGGCCTTCATCATGTGTTTAATCAGAGCATCCTGGTTGACAATTATATGAGCAGCATTCATGTCAGATATGACTGAGCAGAGAACCTCAGACAGAGGGATGAACTGTGACTGGGAAATAGGTGACATCTGCACTGGGGACAAGTCACCTGAGGAAAAAAAATAACACAAATGAAATAACGGCAAACATGTTTGCTCTCAGTCTGCTTTTGTCATTTTACATACAGTCTTCAAACACGGGATGCCATAAAACCACATGAAATGCTGTTTGAACTTCAGAGCTAGAACATAAAATCACTAAAACACCAAAGAATGCTTAATTGGGTTGTGATTTGTTACACTAGGTATAAAGCTTAATTACAGGGAAATATTTCAAAATATCGGTCAGTGACATTTCTATGAACATGAAAGAAATGAGAATTGAAATAAAAAAGAATGAAATACAGTAAGTTACAAAGTCAAAAACATTATAAAAGGCAACAAAACCTGCAATTTAGAACAGTAGTGTAATAATAATTTGTACTGTTTTCAAAGATAAGTAGGTTTGTCTATGTAAGGAGAGCACAAACATGTTTTCTGCAGTAAGATCCATACCCAGACTTTTTACAGTTTTAAATTACTAGTCAAAATAATTTGATATTCAAAACTAAAGTCTGTTTCTATTTCTTTGATGTGTGCTGTTTGAAACCTATAATTTTTGTTAAACCAAAGAGAAAAGCAGTCTTAATCTACAACTACATCAGGTTTCTTCGAGTATTAATCATTAACTGTAGATCTATGTGTTTAAATTCATTGCTTTGGTTACAGACTCTTTTTTATTTACAGACTACTGACTAATTAAAAAGGTTAAGACCACTCTACACTACTCACTCAGCACAAGTTCATATGTAACAATTATGTGTAAGAGCTATTTGTGGTGAACGTAATTTTTCCAGATGGGATTGTCCGGAGATACCAACATTCACACCTGGTCAGATAATGAGGAGAAACTGAACAGCCTACCATATAATAACCCACAGAAAGGCACTAAAGAAAACACTTTTTAACCAAACCATCACACACTTGGAGCACTTAAGTCAGGGGTAAAGAAAACAAAACTTTAATCAGGCAGCTGCTGTTACTAGGCTAGAAGCTAAATGAAGCTAAATGAGGCCACCCCATGCCCCCCTCCCCCCATCTACAGAAAACAACACTTGAGGGAGCCCACTAGATTTACTTATTATATTTATTTATATATGTATATTTTCATATTTGCTTTATTATTATAGATATATCGAGGAGTATATTATATATGGATACTTTAACTTAACATGACAGATTTTTCCTCAAACTTTTATTGACTCGCTTCATTCACCATTTTGAATCACTCTTCCAAAATAAGCATGAACTGACTGCACAGTTCCAGCATCTCCTTTGGTAGGAAGGCATTGGAGAGTAGCTACTTTAACAGGCTCTGTTAACAAGTCTTTTGTTGTATTAGATTGCTTAGAGATAATGGTTCTCTGATCCGTCTTTTCTCTCTCTTTCCCAGAGGCAAATCCTGTCTGGACTCTGTCTCAAGAGTGGACCTTGAGATGGGAAAGAGACGAAAGATTAATGTACACACTCCACATAAAACTCAGAACCTTATGTACGTGTCCTAACATCACTGGAGAAAATATGGGAACACATAATTCCTTAACTCCTCCACAGAAGTAAAGATGTTTCAAATAAAACATAAAATGTAACATAATATCTAGACACATTTTTCATGGTGAAACTGAAAATATTTTAAAAATGTAACTAGCATTTAGTTTGCATGTTTTGTGGCAGGTGGAGGGAAAGCAGGTGGGAAACAATGACTTAGAATTAAAGTTCTAATTGAACCGGTGGCAGGGTGTGACTGCCCCCGTGGGGTAAATGTAACTTCCCCTCTCTCCGGGGGGACAAGAGTCTGTGTTCATTGTAACATGAGGCGGCTCTCCGGACATTAAGACCTTTGTCACATACAACATGAATGCCCTGCCAGGTTCCATGGAAACTCAGCAGCATGCGGTAAAAGCAAAGATGGGGTGGCAGGAGACTGGGGCAAAAGTCACTGGCGACTTCCATTTAGGGCTGACATTCTTTGTTAAATAAAGGGTCCTTTTTGTACTGGGTCACAAATCCTTAATGCCACACAGTCTTGCATGCTGATGTGGTGGTATTACACTATAGTTAGATGCATTTTCAGATGATGATCTGGATTGCTACAGATGATTGAAGGACTGTAGCTGACTATCTGTAACTTTATTTGCTTCAATCTTATTACTAAGCTGAAGCAAATAAGTATTAAAGGCAGTTTTATAAGGAGAAATGTGACGTATTTTTTATTTACAGTAACTGGGTTTATTTTTGATATCATGCGGCCCAAACCATGCCTTGTCTGCCTTGTAATTTTGCTGTTTGGTTGAGTGAGAATAGCCCAGAAAATAGCCTTTATGTATGAATTATTCCAAAGAAAAGGGTGCATGCTTGGCCATTCAGCTACTAAGGCTACGTTCGCTTTCATTTGTTTAATTATTGTTTAAGTCGCTGTCATACAATTTTGGGGTGAAAAAAAAACAACATTGCTGATGGGGAGCACTCATCTACTCAGTTTAAACTAGAGGAAATTTAGTCATGTGTGGGAGTCGGGGTTCACAGAAGAAAACCGCAGAGGTTATTAACCTGCAAAGGTGCTGTTGATTCAACACACACTCACACACAGACACACTTACACACATTTACACACGGTGGTTAGACTCCCCTGTGATGCAAGTCCTTGTGCTAATAAAGTTGGGATTTAATGTGGTGAGGTTCTTTCCTCATCACGGTCACAAACTCCCATTAGTCTTCCCGCGGCCGCGGGGAGGTCAGGTGAGAAACAAAAGCGAACGCTGGGGCGTTCATGGTGTTTCTAAGGCGGCAATTTCTCCCTGAGGGGGAGGAGGTGAAGAAAGTCTAACCTAAGCAAGATGCCCTTAAGTCACATGTTGTCCGACCATCTACAGGCTACTGCACATGTTTGGAGTGTCCATGGTTAGAGAGACACAACTGAGCATGTCCTGACTTGAAACAATTTCCTGAAGCACATAAACACTGAAAGGAGACCTTGACACAAAGAGAACGAGAACAGGATTTGTACTGTATGGTTTGTCAAATAGTTTTTATAAATAGTTGTTCTACCCACACACACTGTTTTTTTTGCTCCTGAAACAAAGAAAAAAAAAAGAACAGTTAAGAATAAGCCATAGACTTGCATCTATGCCAAACAAGTGGTCAAATATCACTGTAATATGTTCTTAAGGTGGGCAAGTCCTGCTTTCTCGGGCGCTCTGGACTCTTATCTAACTGAAATCTTAATCCACATAATCCTTCATCCACTGGCACTCCCAGCATAACACCCACATCCTCTACCACTAACAGCAAGATTTTATCACACTGCTTTAATCTCCTGTCTTATTTCTAACTCACTTAATATCTGCCTGGCTTAGTCACAGCCTGAGTCCAGCTGTCATGAGCTCTGTAATGACACCTGGACACCTGGTACAGTTTCACTGTGGAACAGTAGGAGTCTGATCATCGGCACCACACATGAAGAAAGCAAGCGATAAATCCTGCCTTGTCAGGTCTGCAATTAACTATTTGGTTCGTTGAAAGACGGCACGGAAACACACTGCCAGATCCCCAGCTATCAGCCTCACAACTTAAAAAAGCAGACAAAACTGGTTTACTAAATGTTTGAATGTTTACATTAGGTTTTATATTCTGTTTTAAGAAGCATAGTCAATAAAAATGTTAAGATAGTCCAGGCACTAATTTTAAAACCAATTTTTATTTACACTGAACCACAACATTTAAACCCACTCAGTACAAGCAGTGTATGTGACTTAATGTAAGCTCATTACTCCATTATCATAATTTATTCATTCTATTTCATCATTGAATGATTTTTCTTTCTAAGGAAAGAGACTCCAGACAGAAATGCCTTCGTGTTTGAGTGTTTTAAATATTTTTCACCTATTTTCAACAGTTTCTCAGTTTATTTAGTATTAGTAAGCTGTGCCCTGTCTAAACATGTGGGTAGTGAGTATTTTTTTACCATTTCTTTTGGGTATGAGTCTTTGTTTTGGCATGCCGCATGCTGCTAATGCTAATGCAGTTTCTTCCAGAATTAATAAAGTTTTTCATTTATTTCGTCTCAGTGTTTTTCTTTTGGCCTTTGTAAAGGTCAATCTTTACATTTTCTTTAAGGGTAATGCATTAAACTGAGTTAAAAATGTAATTAAAGTGTTCTGGGAGCATATTTAGGGCTTACACTATGAAAATAGTGTAAACCCTAAATATAGTGTATAGTAAAAAACAACGCATTTTTACACACACACACACACACACACACACACACACACACACACACACACACACACACACATATTGTGTATTTTCTGTCACAGCCTATTTGCTGATCAGTTTTGGCCTTATTGTGTATTGTGGGTTAACTAATGCTCTTTGTAATGTCACTAGTAGGTGCCAGGTTCCAGCAACAGCATTCAACAGCTTTTACGAGACAGTGCTGTTCTGGCTGCCATGGTGTTGGGAAAGGGGAGTAAAAAAGGAGCTATAAACAGACTGAAAGAGCCCCTCAGCACAGCCCATTCACCCAGGAACATGTTTACTAATAGATGCGCCACTGAAACAGAAACATTAAACCAGATTTAGCTTTGCATAGCTTGCATACAAAGTTATAAACCAATTTCACCTGTCTGGGGTAATTCGGTTTGCTGTATTAGGAGGGTATGAGGCCATTACTGTGGAGGAGAATTGTGAAGACTGAACTATGTGGCAGACTGAACTATGACGCTTTGTGTAGTTCACTAGACATCATTAGTTTTGACAGTGATAGGTTTTTAACATTGTAGATACTGACATAGAGATTGTCATCTTCCTACTACAGTCACATTTTGAGCAAACAGGGCTGGCAGCTCTGCACTAGCTAAATTTACTTCAGAAATATGTGGGCAACTGGAACTTGCTATTTGGACCTTTGCACTGATTAACAAAGAAAACTACGGCACACAGTCCTACTGATAAGACCTGTGACACAAATCCCTTTCTACAATTATCTCTACATTTTGTGCAGTAAAAAGGAAAACAACCGTTCTCTAAGTGCTTTTTGACTGATTGACTATTCTAATGATTTTCAACACTCAAACCAGTCTACCTCCTTCCAAAACACAGGGAATACATATTTGAATACAATACAGGACTTCTGTATGCAGGAAAGTAAAAGGAAAACTCAGATGGCATGTACAGACCAATATTTAGTCTGTTCGCTTATCACCATCTTCCCATCTTCCCATGAGGAAATGGCAAAACCAGCAAAGTTATTCAAGTGTTTTGTTTCTCAGCTGCAGCGGCTTCACACAATGGGACATAATGGACCGGAGGTGTAAAAGGAATTCTAAAAATTCATATATATATATATCCCATAAATGAAATGTAAATATGTACTTTAAATACTGACATGCGCATGTACTTTTCTGGGGTGGAGGTAGCTCAGTGGGTAGGATACTTGCCTCCAGACCAAGAGGTCACAGGTTCGAATCCTACTTTCAGCACCACTGGGTCCCTGAGCAAGACCCTTAACCCCAAGTTGCTCCAGGGAAACTGTCCCCTGTAGTTAGGGAATGGAAGTCGCTTTGGATAAAAGCGTCTGATAAATGCTATATATATATATATATATATATACACTGTGAGAACATGCTGACAATTCTTTTGGATGAAATCCACAAAACTGCCATCAACATGCCAGCTCCAGTCTGTGGTTCAAAGCAGCTAACCTTCGCTACGGGACATCTGGCATGATGTTACACAAAAGGCCATGGACATTTGTAAGCATGGGCTGAACATTTGACAAATGGTGCTGCTGAGGAAATGTAAAGCTCTGGAATTGGAGAGACCAACCCACTGTTGAGTAGTTATCAAACTACTCAAAAATAAACCGACATCCTTATAAAAAAATTTAACAGTGTAGATAAGATCTATAAGCATATAAAAGATAGGAATATATTCTTTATCCCATTACCACTTCTCCTCTTTTATGTGCCAGCAAGTTTAAAATCAACAAAAAGGTTAAACACAAAAGGCTTTCTTTAGTTCTTTCATAATAAAACATTCCCACAATCAATTTCATCATTTTTTTTGTTGCATTTTTACCCACACTGATGGTCCCTATCCTCTATAATCGCTTGTTTGACAGTGAGGGGCCAGAGAAAAGCTGGGGTTTCATTTCACAAGATTTCCTCCCTGAGATGTTTAGACATTCCAGGTGTTTCAGACTGGTCTCACCTCCAGAAGCTGGAGCAGCCCACATTTACTGCACTCTACTACACACGCCACTAATCAAGACCCATGACAGTAATTCACACCAGATGAGAGTCATTTCCTCTAAGTAAGACTGAACTACACCAGATTAAAGGTTTGTTATCCTTACACTGGGGAGCCTTTGCCATTGCAACAGTTTAATCATGGTCTAAATCCCAAGCAGCTTTAAAGTTAAAAGCACAGTATATCTTGATTTCAGTCATACCAAAGCATGGAACTAGACCCACACTATAAACATCAAAATAAGGACACCCTTTTAAGAGGTCAAAATGCATCGCCACCACTGCGTACATTTACATCAGGCCTTGATGAAGCCACATGAGTTGTGGCATGGAAATGGAAGTGAGCTGGATTTCACTAAAGGTGGACAGAGTTTAAAACCAGCAGGGGAGCAAGCTAATCTCTTCATTTGTTTTTATCAGCACAGGTCTTAGGTTGCTTGTGGACCATAAATGTGTCAACTCGGACGACTTTAAAAGTGGCCTTCCTGGCTAATGGGAAAAGGATGCAGCAAACGATGTCCAGTATGCTTTCAGCTCGAGGTCACGTTCTAGAACTGAGGGTAAGGTCACCTTTCATATCAGACCTCATAAAAAGAGCCAGACTCAGTTTCATCCTCCGAGGAAAACAACATTCATAGCATCTCACACAAACGCCCTACTCTCAGTGTCACCAACAGCTTTGGCAAAGGAGGATGTTTAGAAATGCTACTCGGTCATTCGTACTGACATTCATACACTTTTGTGTTCAAAACATCCGGTCTGAATTCACACGGAGCGGTGCAATTTTCAAGAAAAAAAAGCCTAAGTGGGGGTAACACAAGCAGAGGCTCAGAAAGCAAAGCAGGACTCCATTGACTATCACAACTCATGTCTCGGATTCATCCATCTGCTAGCTGTCAAGGTTGTTTAACTACACTGATGGATAAATGATACGAGGTTTCACTGGAGAAAGAGGGTGAAGTCAAGGAGGCACCACACACAGCTGCTTGTGGTAGACTTTGGTTTGGTGTTTGGTTACTGCAAGAAAACATTCCAGTGGTAGCCTTCTTAGAAACCAGATCCAACATACTCAGTCTGTCAACACTGCATATCCACAGAACCCTTGTTCCTTAGACATTTCTCCAACGCTCACGTTGTTTCATGACTTGTTTTAAATGATCAAGACAAATACAGATATTTTCGTCCTGTGCTTCAGAACGCACTGTTTTCAATATTCAGAGTTCAGTCGACATGTTAAGGGCATAAATGTATTCAAAGTGGTTCTCATCTCGTAATTTCAGGAAGGAAAGCGAGTTCTGCTTTAATGAGTGTAAGAAGGCTTGTGTTCTTTTACAAGCGCATGTTGGCTGAACTGGGCCTCGACTGGGTATGGGGCACACCTGGAACCACTGTGTTTATCTGCTGAGGTCTGCACTGAGCTCTGTTAGGACAGGACAGGGGGCAGTGACCTTTGGTGCCCAGTTAACTGAGAGGGCAACCTTCAATGCATAAGCACCACAGGGTTCTCCCTCTGGATACAGAAGTCCAGCATGCAGCCGGGTCATGGCTAATATGGTGCGACCCAGAAGACGTGGCCCACATCGATGAACGCTGTTCAGTCCTTTGCGAATACTTTACAAAACAGTCATGTGGGTCCAAGCAGGCTAACTCTCAGACAACCAGAGTCAGAGTTAAATTTCTCAATACAGAGTTTACTACAACACAATCTTTCCTGTTGTTTGCACCCAAAAATTGGAATAATGACTTCAACCAAATTATACACAACTTTTTAAACCAGCTAATTATTATAAACTATTGCTAAACGATGTACATTATATTATTCATTATATTAAACTGATTAATAAAATGTAGTGGCTTGATAATGTACTTTTACACTTCATTTACATTCAGGATTCATGATGCGCTTCCAGTATTTTTCAATACTTTCAATGTCAATCACAAAAATGTAACACATTTGCAAAGGATGTTGTCTCTTTATAAAACAAGACCGTACCCAACAATAACTTTAAATAAAGTTCATAATAATAAAATGTCTCCCCTTGGTTTTACAAAAATGTGTGGTTGTTCAATGTTTAGAATGTTGGCAGAATTTGTGCTTGTTTTAGGGAGCTACAAATGAGAAATAACATACTGAATTACACCATGGTTTTGCTATTTGTTATGTTTTGCTAACTAAAACCTCTAAGGGTTAAACTGCAGGCTTACTACTCAGTTATTAACCTTCAGTTCAAAGTCCCTTGAACAACAATGGCTTAACAGCACTCGATGGTACTAGACACCTCATTACAGCCCAGTACACCTTTGCATAAATGTGTTAATCTTTAGATCCCTGTGGCGGTTCTTAGCTCGATCTGGAGTCACTCAATAATGCAGAGGCCCCAGTCAACCATTGTGAGTAGAGCTTCAAATTTCACTCGACAAGCACACAGTACAGGGATGGCCTTGCCCAGACTGTATTCCACTCCAGAGTATTAAAGCATGTCAAAACACATCACTGTGATGTACAGTGTGTGATTATACTTATACCTCAAAAACATATTTTGGAATTCCACCAGTTTTATGCCCCAAATGTGGGCCAGATCTCCTATGAATTATTTACAGTGAATTTCCTTCAGTTCAATGCCACTGCTCTAGGAAAAAGAGAAAAAGCATTTGGGCACTCTGTTGGATTTTTAATAGAGAGCCACTATTCGAGGCAACTCCACATATTTAAGAAATACACAGGCCATTCACACAACAAACTTGATTTAATCAAGATCTCATGAGTCCTGAATTGCACAGTTCCTGTTTCAACAGTAAACTCAGATTCAGGCCGCTTCTGTCCTCCAGCAGCTGTAATGTAAGGACTGAGTCAGTAAATTCAAACCTTTATCAAGATAGGTATTAGAGACCACACCCTAGAAACAACCTGAACTTAAAGATCAAAACCAGTGGTTTGATGTGAAATGTGTAAATTCTATACAAAATTATAAACAATTTTATATTTAGTAAAATGTTTCTAAAACAACCTTACAGAATGTTATGACATCAAATGGTTACATATATGCTGCATTACACTTGAGGTTGAGACATGGCTTTATAACAGTTTACAAGATTACATGAAAGCATTTTTAAAAGCACAATCATGGCAGCTTTTAACGTATTATTTTACCATTTTCAGCATTACATATCAAAACCTGAGACGGCACATGTATATGTAATAGTTCAATTGTAAATCCAAATGACTATACTTTGCATTATTCTACACTGTGTAGACATTGTGAACTTCAGTTCCTGTCACCAAATCTGTAAACCAAGTTTCCTCTACAGTGTATTATTTCACATCAAACCACTCGGAATTGCTTTGTTTACACCTGAAGCTTTTAATTATGATGTCATTTTTTTTTTATCTGTGGAATTTTCCTTTAAAAAAGGTCAATTTGAGGATCATGGGTGACAGGCTTTCTCCACTGAAAAAATAACAGGGTCTCATCATTCTCACCCTGCCAGGTCGACCAGCAGAGGCCCCAGAGTACAATCCATCTTTTCACTTAATGTACACTGATAATCAGCAGCATGCAAAGAGGGGAGGTGGACTAATTCATCATCACATCTGCTGATGGACAACCACAGGCCAACACTAAGTAGTTCCTGCTGACTAAACATAGGCCTGGAACAAGCTGGACTTCACAGAATGTTTATGATGACAAGTTTCCCTCGCAAGAGGTGAAAACGATAAAATCCAAAAGATTACTTCAACAGATTAAATAAGTGATGCAATAAACTGACTAGTTGACATCATTTTCACAAAATAAAGGTTATTACATGAACACAATTTTATCTTACTTTTATCTGTAACTGAGCTCATGTGTATTACATTACATTCACATGTAATCACTCTTTTAAAGTGTGCGACAGATCATCACAGAACAACAATGTTCAAACTGCATACAAAGTTAGATGCTTCAGTTTAAACGTGTTTATCTTCAGTGAAAAACAGAAGATATTGACCCAAAACATTATTTCAGAGTGCAATAAACCAACAGAGTAACCACATTTTGCATAGAAGAGGTATCAGAGTCCACTATAGCTGAAAGAATGATTTGCACACAGGGGATATTCACATTTTGTGGTAGGAGGTGTGAAGATGTATTCATTTTGTTGATGGGGGAAAAGGAGGACTTTCTATTTGGATGTAATCTATTTGGATCACTAAGCTGCAGCGTCAACTCCTACTTCAAGCACCACTGGACAGAGGATGATTCTGCTCTGTGGGTCACAGTGAATGAGGAGTAAATTGCAATGACACTAGGGCTGAGTTAACATCCCAGCATCACAACAGGTTTATCTGGCCTGAACACAAGAAACCTGTGTGTGTTTATGTGTCTGAAACTTCTCAGCCCTGAATGAATTGAAGTCTCCCACAGACACAGCCAATCCCACTGTGTGGTCTTTCTCCCCAAATTCTTCAGCTTTGTGCACCTCCTCCAAACACACACACACACACAGTGACCTCCACCTTCAGTGGCCCTGACAGCAGGAGCAAATGGCTGATCTCACACAGCAGTGACGGCTTTGTGTGGGTGAACCGGCAGGCACTCAGCAGCGGCAATCACGTGTGAGAAGGCCAAAGACCTGCCACCTCAACATGTGTGCACTAAAAACAACTTCAACTGTTACCTATGTGCAGTAAAGTCCCAGGCCATGAATCCTCAAAGGTAAACCTGCTCAGCATTCTAACTTCTCTGATTAGTTCAGAGAAGAATTTACATAGGGTGAGCTCATTCAGCAGGATATGTGTATCTAGGCCTGCATGTGGGTGTGTATGGTTGATCTTTGTGTGTGTGTGTGTGGGGGGGGTGGGGGGGGGGTTAAAGGCCGCTCTCAACCCGAAATTATATTTCCTGTCATCTGGAAATAATACAGTAATGCTGCACGCTCTGCTGTGCCTCAAGCACGTTGAGATATCTCAGAGAAAAACTCTTCTCAGGTTGGATTCAGGGGGCCACACTTTGCTACCATCATTTTACTGAATCTAGAAACAAGCATAGGATTTTGGGGGGGGATGTTTTAATAGACTATTCTTAGTTTAAATTCAATATATTTACACATAATTTATTCAAAGTGGTTCCCATATGTTTACATAAGTTCATCAAGTACAGTATATTCTTTATAACCACTGTTTGTCATTTGGGTTGAGATAAGAAAGCCATTAAAACCATAAATTTCTGCTCTTTAAGATGAAAATGAGTTGTTCTTGAAGGCGTGTTTGTGTGGTTAGAATTTCATAACACCAAGCAGCTCCTCTAAAACCATGGCCACATTGTACAAGTCTAACACACAAAGCTCCAGAAGCTCCAAAAAACATGAAGATGAGATTAGCTGGAATCAAGCCATGAAAAGAACAAACTCCGCTCTTTAAGACAAGAATTGGCTGTTCTTGAAGGTCTGTTTATATGTTTGGAGTTTCAAAACACCATGCAACTCCTCTAAAACGTGCTCCATACCCACAGTGAACAAGTATAATATTTAAAGCTCCAGAAAGACATAATGACCTACTGAGACATTTCCAAGTCTTTTAGAGATTTATGACAGCCATGTAAACAAACATATTTTCTTTCACATGGAGCCCAACCTGCAAAGGTAGACTTTGCCCTCATCCATAACTTCACAGTAAAAAGTCACCTCCTAAAGAAGCGTCATGTTTAGGGTCGTCCTCTCCACACCTAAGAGATTTATGGCCACTTACCCACGGCTTTGATGGTGAAGCCCTTTGGAGACCTCAGAGCCCGGCGCATCCACGCCTCCCTCAGCACCTCCAAATGACTGCCATTCCCTTGAATGAGAAGAACGGAGTTCTCCATCCAACCCTGAAAGTACACCTCAGCTACGGCTTTCACCAGTCTTTTATTCCAGAAGCTGCGCAGGTTTTGGGACTTAAAATCCATAAATATCTCCTGCCCGTTGGTGTAGTCGGAGCTGCTGCCTCCTCCAGCAGTCGAGCCGTCCTCCTCCCTCCACAACACCACAGCCAGAGAGGCTGCTGACAGCTGCACCACCCGCTGCTGCTGAGACATTACTCTGTCGTTTTCGGTCAAAATATGGATTTTAACACCTTGTCCTCTCCCTCAAACAAAGGTAGAACGGGTTTCTCTCATTCCACACCTCAGTGTGGTTCATTCCTGCAGCCTAGACGAACCCTCTCTTTCTTGTCTCTCCCCTCTATCAGCTCTGTTGGCTCGTCTCGCTCCCACGGCAACCACGGCCGATGACGGTACAGGAGAGGGCGGAGACACGGCGCTCGACGTCTCATCACAAACCAATAAAAAACATCCCACACGATGACGTAGTTGCCTGGTATTGCAGGGCAGGTGCAGCCAGACAGACTGTTTATAACCCAGTCTGTGTACATACTAAAATCTGTGTGTTCGTACTAAAGATGATGCTTTCTGTAAACAAATTAATTAGATTTGCTTAGATTATATTTCATTATTTGATTCATTTCATTCATAATTGTTTTGCATTCATAATTGTTTTATTCATGACAAGGAAACAAGTGTACAGAGGTGAGCTTTAATACTGCATGCTTATCTCGGAGGCCAGTGAGGTGTTTTTTTGTTTGGTTTGTTTTTGAGAATAGTTCTATTCATTTTTCTATTCAATTTATTTATTACAGATAATGTGAGACAAATTTGGCAAAACATATATGATATAAACAATAATGTAATACAGGCATTAATTCAGTTTAAAAAAAATTAATTTAGCTTTTTTATTTCGGACCCTAATTTTGAAATCATATTGGAAAGTATATTTACTCAAAGCAGTATGTGCATATATGTGATTTCCTAGTTTAAATTTATTTTTTTTAAAGTTACGCAATGCATCCATTGTGCATGTTTTGAATGTCATGGTTTACAGGCTGTGGCTGATGCAAATCACTTCAGCCTGCAGGGTCTGACCATAAGGTGAGAGGCCAGCACCGGAACAGAATATTAAGTTTCCTCTGAATATGTAAAGTATAAACATCACACCTTCCCGCCATAAATCACCCTTTTGGAGGCAGATGTGATGGGTTGCAGCCACTTCAGAAAAATGTCCAGACAATGCACCTTCAGTGCAATCAGCATTCTGATGTCGACTGAGCCGTATTTGGCGTCTTATTTGACATCTCCTTTCACAAACACATGAGTGTCTACAGAGGTATGTTACTCTGAATAACCCAAGCTAGGCTGCTCCTAGTTCTCTGGAAAAGATCAACTCCATTTTAAACCATTTTTTCCTGATATTTTAACCAGAAGTCCCACACATAAGGGTGCGTCTTACCACTGCACCAGTTTACTTTTTACTGTTTTATCGTTACATTGGCATTACACACATATCTAAATTTGAACTTTTTCTTCAGTTCATATGCTCATATAATAAATATAAACCAATGAAACAACCTGGAGAAAAGTACGTTTTTCTTGTCATATCAAATGTTGTAATTGGTCACAAGGAGCTGCAGGAAAAATGTGAAAAAGCATGAAATTCACATTTAAATGATTCAAACATGTTGGGTTATTATGCATTACACACCCAATGTATAATTGCGCAAAAACATGTTAGAATGATGCACTTTTGCTTCACACCAAACATGAGCTCACATCTAACAGTGAGTTGCAGCCATAAAGCTGATCATAGTGCATGCGTACACTTTACAGGTATTTACAAATCTGTATATTGTGTCAATGCCCCTTATATACATAATTTCTGCATAATTTCTATAAGAATCCTACAGCAAATGTATACAAACGCTCTAATTTAACACATGATACTGCACACATATTATAGATAAGACAGTACTAACATATTTTAAATAGATGTGAAGACATCATTAGTTTCATTAGTGAAGATATATTAGATATTATTAGATTATATGTGTATTAAAGTTTTTTCATTCATCTTCTTTATAAGGATTGTGACTTAACCTGACCCGTGATTATCACATGGATGTAATTACCGCTGGGGACTGTTTAAAAGATAGAAAGTAAGCCTGATCAACAGGGGCTCTCCCTTTCAGTCTGAGACTAAGCTCAGTCTGTGTTTGGCCCCTAAGGTTAATGAGCACAGGGGCTTTAGCTGTAAACATGTGTTTAAAACAAACTCTCAGCAAATCTGTCAAATTCAATCATCCACCTCTAATTCCAAGTGAAAAAAGATTAACATTCCTGGCATCTCTGTCTTGTCTAAGTGACTGTGAGTGAGTCTCTGCCCCGAAATTCAAAATTCATGAAGCTTTCCAGAAGGAGATCTGGTTGAATTGCTTTATTTAGTGCATGTACTTGGACAGTGATTTTGCGCTTCCTGAGTGAGGCGTCTCTCCCTCATTACTGTTTTATTATGAGTGCATGTGTAAGTATTGGGTTGTAAACCCGGATCAAAGATTCTGTTCACTGCTCCCTGTTAAATCTTTATGGTGTGTGCTGATGTATAAAAGGCCACTAATAAGCCAAAGTGCTATTAGAACATAAAGAAAAATCTATGTGCCACTGAAGCTAAAAGGAAAGTCTCTCCTGGTCTCCTGAAAGAGACGTTCGCACACTGTTCTTCATTATTTTTCACAGACAGCTTTAACATGTTTTAAGTGCTTAATTTGTTTCAGAAGCTTTTGATAGTTGTGCACCACTCTGGTTTGCATTCAGCACAGAAATAAAAGCTGGTGTTTGGCTATAATGTTTAGAGCATAGTCGTCTGACTCAGAGTGCTCTATATTATGGCCATGTGTATACTTATGAAAAGTAAATGGATAGAAGTCTTCAAAAAGGCATGCTTACACACTGCTTTTCATCATTTTTTACAGACTGTTTTAGTCTGTGTTTGAAAGGCATTTGGTATTTTTTTATATAAAAATAATCCAACAATTATGCTGCAATTTCACCGGGCCGGTCCATATACAGCCAGTGTTTTACTTCAAAAGGCATATCTTATGGAAAACCAAATTTGGGTTTATATTAGAATGTAAACACTGTTACAGTTCAAAACACTCTGTATACTCCCCAGTCTATGTAATCCACATGTGGAAACAAAGCTTCAAAAGCAGAACAGAAACATCATTTTGACTGAAAATTACAGGAAAACAAGAATGAAGTATTCTAAACAAATCAGGCTTAATATGGCAAAGCACAAACATGTGGTCCATTTTGGTTTCAGGTTGTCTTTTTCGGGATAGTGGAATAGTGCTGGTGGATAAAGAACAGTACAGAACTGGATCTCACTATAGTTACGTACAACAAGAGGACAGTGTCCCACCTGGGCCTTGACAATGCTGTTCACAACTGGGTGAAAGAGGTATATGACAGCAGTGTAACTCAGGAGCAGCACCATAAATACAACATGAAGGGGGAAGCCCAGTAAGACTTCAGCTGGGCAAACATGCAACGCAGGTGTGGAAGGTAACATGTTTATTTGAATATGTATATTTTTCATTACTTGGTTCTCAGCTTAATTTTTGCTCTTTGATTTATTATAACTATATTACACAGTCATATAGATGAATACTGAATCTTTAATCCTTCAATTTGCAGGGATCCTTTAGTGGTACCATTGGAAAACATTACAGGATGTTCAGAGCACTGAATATATTGAGTTGCAGGGTTATACAGTTCTGCTTTGGGCCCGTCTAGAGACTGCAGAGTGTAATCTGCTACTTCACTGCCACATCAAGGCCAGTAGTAGCTTTACTATGCAATATTCTCGAGTGAAAAAAAGAAACCTCCACAGCCAGTGTGCCTTGTAAAAAAGTCACATCAAACGACATGTGTATCGGTGTTTATTAAGAATGCGGGCATTTTAAAGGATCTCCTGCTGTTTCCAGTGACCCTGCACCAGGGTGACTCAAACCATGCAGGAAATGCCTCTGCTGGACTTCCTGCACTGTTTTAGCTCTTTGCACATCAATGAGAGAGCGATCTGGGTCACTGTATAGTATTACTCACTCCGAATAAAAGAGAGGCCGCTTTTTCAAACAAACCCACAGAGTCCCAGCAGCTAAAAGGTAATAAGGTTGGACATGGAGCCGAGGGAAAAGAAGCAGCAAGGACACAAATACCCACATCTACACATCTACGCTTCCTCAACCTGCTCTTATCAAATGAACACCCCAGGCTTATTCTGTGAGACTCTTCTTTTGTTCAGACTGAAGAATTGGTGGTGAGATGACCTCTTTTGAACAAGTTCAACAGGAGAACTGTCAACAAATTCTCAGATGCAGCCTGGCGACTGGAAGGAAAGGAACTGTTTTCCTGTGTTTGTTCCCATTGTTGCTTGGTGCATACATGGAAAAGTGCCTGAGGAGTTATTCTAAGCAGGACCAATTTTCCTCTCAAAATTGCACACCTGCAATTTTCAATATTACAAATCACACCACACATCAAACTGCCTCAGGCAACGTACACTGGCAATTCAACAGTGTAATATACAATTGGAATGAAAGAGGAGGACCATGACAGCACACTGTAAACTTGGAAATTTTATAATCAGTAACATTGGTTTAACTCCATCAACATAACTACGTAACCTACATGTTGTTGTCATGGTAAGAAAACCACCGAAATGAGAGATTTTCATACACTATAGGGTTTTGTTAAGACAACAGTTATATTAGTTATATTAGTAAGTGATATATATGGCGTCCATATTTATATTGACAAAAGTAATGGGACACCAGACCATTGCACCATCAGAGAGTTTAATAGCACTGCATAGACTTTCATCACTGCAGTGACTCATCACTGCAGCTGCGATAATGGTTCTGCCTCCAATGCTCTGGACACTGAGGGTAATTTGTTTTTCTGTAACAAACTAGATACAACGTGAATGCCCTGGCAGGGGCAAATAGCTTTGGTTTTGTAATTTATTTGATTGCATTGATGTTTAAGTTTAGATATCAAACATATCTAAACTGCAGCTGTGTAACTATGTTAAAATGAACACTGTGTGATTAATTGTGATATAGATATATATATATGTGTGATGTGTGTG
>JBBPDB010000146.1:12181361-12235186 GCA_037974465.1 Brachypetersius altus
GTGTTACAAGAATAGCATTAAGTAACTACTTAAAAATCATAAAAATCCATAAGTTGGACGACTGTGACATCAGAGATTATGCAGTAATGCCATCATTCAGTAACAGTAAAATCCTTCACTGCAGGTCCAGTGTGTCCCTGGTTTGCAGGAGTGTTGTGTAAATGTTTGCGGGCATGTGTGCCAGCTCCGGACTACACAGGGGTGCGGTGCTCCCGGTGGGGGGTGACCAGGGACCAGGCAAAAACAACTGCACAGGTTTTTCACACTGTAACCCTGTATTCCCTGGCCTCCGAGCCAGGAAACAGAATAATTTCCTCAACAACCACACCACTTTGCTTGCTTCTGAGGCAGCTGAGCAGGCGCAGAGCTGCACATAAGGACCCTTCACACACCGCAGGGGCCCAGGCTAGATAAGAAAGGCAAAGCTAAAGAAGGCCATCAATAGCTGCTCTCATATATCACTGACCTAAAGTATCAAACATCACATAAGTGGGCGGTTTTTGTGTTTGTTTAACTTTTGCTGTGCTGGATCTTTTGGCTTTCTTTTTTCTGTGTTGGTTACTGCTTAAATTACTACATCACATGTACTTCAAGTTTATAAAAACACCAAAAAAAAAGAAATTGGCCAATCACAGATTGGATTTGGTTATTTCTATTAAATATGTCTATTATAGCTCACCATTCTATAGTCTACGAATGGTAATGTGTCTCACTGTTATTTTGCAATATTTATTAGAAGAACCACAATACAAATAATAAACACGGTATTGGCTCTGGGGCATCCTTGTGTTTTTATCTCTGGTGATCTAAACTGCTGCAGTAGAGTATTATATAAATTGGAATCATCTTATCAGCTCATTAATTCATTACTATCATGTTTCAGTATTTCTGGTTCAAACTCAAGAAGTCTATTTTGTCGGGCATAATTTTGATCATCCTTGATAAATTATCAAAGGGTATTTTTAAACTGTTTAAAGACTGTCTAGTACTACTCAGGTGATCAACAGTAGTGATCGTTCAGGTTTAGATGTTAGATTAACTTTTCTTCACAAACGTTTAATAAAAAGTTCTGCATTTCAATGCTGTTTTTAATAGCAGCAGTTGTTTGTATGGTTTGGACAGTTTTCAAAGCATCACTGGCAGCTCACATTTCACACATAGACATGCAGCAATGTATGTACATAAATACATAAACTGAATGTAGAAAAACAGTGGGCTTTTCTATGGGCCCAAGATTTCACTGCAGCACTTTTCATGTTGACACTTTTGTCAGGGAGTCAAGCAGACAATAAAATAACAAATAAACAGAGAAACTTGACACATTATGAAAGGCTATCATGACTGAGCAGACACAGCCTTGCAAGGATGACGACTCATCTTTGTTGTGATAATTACAACATTGTTATGGAGTAATGGGGAGGAGGGGTTTGCACATAGTGTGGGGCCTGCTTTAAGAAAGCATGGCTGTAGGTGAACAGAGGGGGAGGAGAGACAGGGGGTCCAGGTCAGACAGAGATCTAACACACACATCAGGGGTTAATGAGTCTGCCAGGGGACAAAGGAGCAGAGCTGGTCTCAGCCCTGCAGCATCAGACAATAGCCTTAGAGACACAAAAGGGGAAGCGTAATGATTGTTGAGATGATCGGCACCTTCAAAGTGAGACTTTTAGCACTCAAATTACTTCAGAAAACACTGTTAGTGGCAGAATGGGTGTGTGATAAAAGAGTTGTTTAAAATAAGAGCTTTTAAAACTGCCCATTAACTTCATTATTAAAGGGGTTTATATTCTAACATCATTGTGATAGTCAAGGCATGCCTTTGGGTCTGTTGGTGGTATATGTGTGTTCTCTTTTATAAAACTAAAATAGAACATGCAGAAAAACTCTGAAAAACTCATTTTCCCATCTCCCAGTCGCTGTATCATCGAGGACAAGCTGCAACCTAATCTTTTCTCTAATGCTGTTTCAACAGAGGAATCTAGACTCTCCACCCAGAAAAGAAAAGCAAGGGGAAAAAAACACACGAAGCCTGTGTTAAATGAGCCGATTGTCCTGTGGCTCTCTAATGTGCAAGCATTCTCCGAGCCTGCGAGACTGAGAGAAGGTGGAGGCACAAAAGCCTTCTGTCTCCCAGGGAGAGTGCGGTTACCTGCACACGCTCTGATTTCACAACACTCTTCCCTGCCTCTGCTGCAGCTGGACTGTAGAGTGACATTGTGGCGATGATCGCTGGACCAGTGCTGATGGCTAGCCTTTACTGGTCTCTGTGAAACATGAAAGGAAGAAAAAAAAAAAACACCTGATGCAATCGCACAAGCTGCCTTAAGAACTTTAGATGCTTGGATGGAACAATTCAGAACCAAAACCAGAAAACCTCAACTTCCTGACTACAAACCAGGCCACATTACCCAATGCCTCACTAATGCTCTTTCCAGTCATGCTCCAATATCTAGTGCAGGAGTGCCCAACTCTGGTCCTGAAGGTAATTTCCCTACTCAAACACACCTGGTTTAACTTACCTGTTAATTGCCAGGCTTTGTGGGTGCATTTGAGGAGGGAAACTACTGAGTTGTGCTAGACATCGGCCCTCCAGGACTTGAGTTTGGCACCCCAAGCCCTTACAGAAGGGTGGGGAATGTTACAGAGCAGCAAAGAGGAGCCTAGCTCCACCTAGGGTGGCTCAGGACTAAACACGGCCCTCCAACGTCATTGTTTTCACAGACTGAACAATAGCATAAACGGAAGACTGTCAGAGTGTACTTTTCTACACCACAGATCTCAAGTTGATAATCTTGCAGTTCTAGTTTCATATTACTTCTTTAGAACCTCTAGAATTAAGGAAAACCCCAGGAGGTGGTAAAGGGCTCAACTGTCAGAGGCCAAACAGGTTAATCATTTTCTAATGAAATGTGTGGACTATGAGATTAAGACAGACTGCGTTTTAATCAGTTATGAGCAGCAATGAAAAGCCTTTGTCAGCTGGACTGGACTCTCCTAAGCAGGAGATTACACGCTTCCCATTTGCAGCAGGAAGCAGAGTATTGAAGCCTTGTCATTGCCAAACCACAGCCAAAAACGTGGAAATGGAAACATTTTCTGTCAAAAACTTGCAAGTGCATTTGCTGCAAGTGCCCACAGAATTTAAAATGAGCACACATGAAAATTATAGCAATAAAGCCTATGCTAAACTCTTGCACTCTGTTAGCATGGTGTGGAATGCAGCTTAAGTCGGCCATTACATCCGAAACAGCTTCCTGGTTTGACATCCACCAGAGCTCCAGGGGGAGTTCAGTACACAAAAGGCTCATGAAGAGAACAATAAAGGTCTAAAGAAGGGGATTTTAAAATGCAACCAAAGTTTCCGAATAACCGGCCCGGCTGAAGGCACTGAGGACCCGAAAGCCCCTAACTGAAGACATTAGGTTTTTGATAAAGAAGTTTCTAATAAGAAAATTATTTGATTTGCAATTGTTTGAGCACCAGCTTTTTACATATCACATTTACATGAAACCACAAAACAGATCAAAAGTTAAATCAGAGCACTTGTAATGAGTATCGTCACTTTATAAGATCTCCTGGGTTGACCAGACACTAGAGGGTGCTTCTGAGGGAGTCCAATATAAAAGAGCTGATCAAAAGCTTAGAAAAGATCATTTTCAAACAAGCTCATTTACTTGACACAGAACAGCTTAAGATACTGCAGTACTTTAAAGTGCCTAAAACTAGGGCTGCGTCCCATACATGCTACCTCACTAAATAGTATGAAGAAAACAGCACACAGACATTACTGACACATTCTGTTGTATATGTGAAGTACAGAAGTGGGTGGTTTGGGACGAATTTTAGGTTTTGTTTAATTTGTTTAATTTGACCACTTTAAACCAACAGAAAAAGGACAGTTCGTAAGCAGACCACCACTGCCATCTAGAGGAGAGGCGAATGGTTTTACAGCTTCATCACAAGAAGGGATGAGCCACAAGAAGGGACTTGGAGGGCAAAAAAATGTTAAAATGAACCACTTTTATTTCTACACAGGACAACCATAACTGCACATCTGGAATAGAAAAATAATATGCACTTGGTTGCTTTGGGCTCATTGTTACTAAGTTTGGCTCTTTTCCCATTCAGCATTCACAACTCACTGCCTTAAATTTAGATGACTGGCTCAAAGAAGGGGAAGGAGGAGGGAGTCAACTGCTTTTATCGCAGGGTAACACATTCTTGTGTTCCCTGGAAAATTCTGAAATGTACTTTTCCAAGGCCAGACTCTATTATGTTAACCGCTCTTTCAGAATGAAAAAAAACATTTTGGCCTCAATCTCCCTTTCAAAAAAACAAAACAAAAAAAACAAGCTTCATTCACAAAATGCCACTCTCATAAGATCACACAATGGTCACAGAACAAACAGAAACTCAGTTAGAATTAAGCAAATATGCGTGCATTAGTTTAGATGCATATCAAGAAACAGGATAGCAGCAAGTCAGCAATGTCTTGACAGATAGTAAACAAAGAATGCAACTACTGATCTGTTATATCAGTATAACAAAGACATTCACCCTGAGCCTGGCTCTGCATTCATTATGCAGCTCTGCCCAGGTCTTGACGTCAAAAATGTTTCAGATCTATTAACTTTGTACACATAAATAACATCATTATTGCTAATTAAACCAAGAAATTACTCACGCGTACTAGCACAAACAGCGTGGAACGTTGACAGAAAAAGATGGGTGCATCTAACGAAATTTTAAATGACTGGCAACCAGGAAGAAAAGGGTTCTATAGAATTGTAACTTGAAATCAATGACATTTTAAAACAAGACTTAAATATCATTTGTTTTATTGTCATGAAGATAATTTAAGTATGTAGGAAATGGCTTGCGAAATTCTTACTAGACCAAAGAATCGTAAGGAGGAAAATTGAGTGTTTCCTCTGTCTTTAAAATTCTGTACATGGCAACAAAAACTAAATGAAAATGAAACATTTATCAAAAAAAAATTAGCTTCAAATTAAACTGATTTAGTGCTTATTTACAGATTTGAAGTGACAGATGCAAAAGGCAGTTCAGTCATCTGAGCCATTAGCTTGAGTTTTCTGCTCTCTGTCTTCAGGATGATCTCCCTAGGTCAAACAAAAAATATAAAGGTAAATATAAATATTTAAAACAGCCATAATGATAAAAAAAATAATAAACAGCACGTATGAGGTTGTACATACATTAGGCAAGACACTCTTCAGTTCCTTCATCACTGTTCCGAGGCTAGAGAGTGTGCTGTGCAGCTGCTGCCGATAGTTGCCCTTCTCTTGCTCTGTTGCTCTGAGGCTCTTCTCCGTCTCCCTCAGACTGGCTTTCACCTGTTCCAGCTCCCTCATCAGACCACGGTTAGCAGACTCAATCTCTGACATGTGCTTAGCATCTTCATCTGGAGGGCAAAACACTGTTTTAGGGACTTAATTTCAATGTTTCTCCATTGTAAATGATGGTTGAACCAAAAGCTCACAATTTGTTAATTTGGTAATCCAACATTATTTTCAACTGTTTATAAGACAGGAATTATGCAGCCCAAAAAGAGACGAACTTTACCCATTTTAGTGTCTTGCTGCATGAGTTTATTTTCAATCTCTTCTCTGGCTTTCTCGCTCTTGTCCAGTTTCTGTAGCATGCTGCCCACGTCCACCATAGCACCATTATAAACAATAAGACTCCCAGAGCTGGTGTCCTCTGCCTCTCTTTTTGTCTTATGACAGGGCAGCAGAGATCGGTTACCTTTAAAACAGACAGGTAATCTACTGCGTTAATTCACAGCAATGAACAGCTGGTACTGAATCCTCAAATTACAGAATGTTCTGTTAGACATATGCTAATTCTATTCCCAGACAACTTGCCTCACAAAGCAGGGCGCATATTCATAAAATCAAACATTTGCAGTCACTATGAATTTATCACTGGTTAACAGGTTTCTACTTTACATCCCCAGGCTGCAATTCCTACTGCATTTGCACACATGACGTGATATTCATCATAAACAACCAATTGTATAAATAACAGGGAGTCAAGGTGCTTCTTTTCAACAAGGGAACAATAATGAATAACAATGACATACTTTTATAAACCTTATTTTATAATTATACTAAATATACTTTTATAATTATTTAAGAAGTATGACTTTGTTCCACTTGCAAGCAAATATATTTTACAGCAACTGATTGATCAACACAAACATGAGAGGGAAGCCAAGTGTTGCTGTAGAAGTTCCCAAAAAATGTAACCTGGGGCAGGTTAGGTCTGCAGTGTAAGCAGTGTAGAGTAAGTAGAGTGGTAGAACGTGATCTACCATTGAGAAATCCAGGTTTAGGCTGAACCATGTCTAAAGTTGAGCTATGTCTCAGCAATACATTCAGAGTCATGAGACAGCCACCACTTGTTCCAAGATTTTCGCTTACAGTAGGCTGGTATTTTTACTTACCCAAGAGGTTTTCTATTTGAGAATCAGGAGTCCCTACAGGGTTAGGTTCATCTTTGGGTCTATCGGTTAGCTTTCGGTAATAGCAGGACTCTCTCACTACTGGCTTATTCAACAATTTCTTCACCTGCAAAACAAAATTTATACTTATAAAACTTATCAGGACTATCTCTGATACATGACAGAATACACTACATTATCTGTGGGATAAATGAGTAAAATAAAAATGTATACACTGTTATTTGACTTTACAGTGTAACAATATTGTGTGTGTATATATTGCATACATAAATACATACATACATACATACATACGCAATAAAGATGGAAAACTAAAGTGTTGAATACTGAATTATGTTTTCCCTTAGACTTGCTATAATAATGACAACTTAAAACTTATATATAGTTATATATAGATATATTAATTTCCACTGCTTGCAAGCAACAGTACCTGCGCTCTGGAGAGATGTAGTCCCAGGGTATACATAATCTCCTCTAGGTCTTTCTCTAGTAGATACCCACAATGACTTTGATCAAAGTACACAAAAGCCATCAGCAGATCTCGGTCATACGTCACCATCTGTTTCTTTTTTTCATCCTTCAGAGAAACAACAGTGTCAATAAGCCCGGATGTGGAAAAAGAATGAAAATATGTTCGCTAAGAACGAGGTAAACCGTTTGAAACTCACCTTATCTTTAGAAGCCCTATCTTTTGATTTTCTTTCATCACGGCGGTCATCCCTCCTGTCCCTTCCATTGGAGTCGTCATCATCCTTATCTGTTATAATTAGTTTAAAAATGTGATTTTCCAACATGTTTACTAGTCAGAAAATGCTATGAGAAAATGGGGTGTAAGCTGTACCATCTTCATCATAGTCATCCGCATCCTCAGCCTCCATTGGATCATACTCATCAGCATTGTTATTGCTACTTTCATCTTCATTATCATCTTCATCTTTGGACTCTTCTTTCTTCAGAATCCTCTCCTTGTCATCATCCTGTTACACAGACCCAAAGAAGGCAGTTATCATTGCTTAAGGAAAGTAAGCAGGCTTCACATTTCTTTTTTCAGTTAATTCACTATAGCAGAGGTACTTTGTTGCAGTGTTGACTTCAGACAAACCTCTGGTATCAAGATGCTGGAGAGAAGTAAACTATTTCAGCTGTATTAGACTAGCAATGAAAAATTCTGCTGAAGGATGGTACCTGGTCTAGGCATTAATGTATAGTTCACAATAGAACATATTTAAATATATATAAATATTTACTTCCCTATTTGAAGTAAAAAAAGAATCCCATTTACATGAAGGGAAATCCATGATTAAAGAATACTCCACTCACTCTCCTCTTCTCATCGTCATCCCTTAGTCTCTTTGTGGAAGGCTCGCCATTTTCTTCTTCTTTGTCTTTCTTTGCCTCCCTCCTTTCCACATCTTTTCTCTCTGCCTCTTTCTTTGCCTTTTCTTTTTTTTCTTTTCTCTCATCTTTGCTTGGAATTGCAGCGAGAGCTTTGAATATTCTGTAGCCAAAGTCTCGTTGCAGCATTTCGTTGAAAAGTTCAGCAAACAATGAGACCTAAACAGAAAGGCAGAAGTGTACATGCTTTTGTCCAGGAGTGGAAACGGACTCAGATTTATGACTGATTCCTGAACATCAGAATACAACACATAACAAAAACTGATTTAAGGCAAAACATACATGCTTTAAACTGTCTTTGTATTTTCAACTAAATTTAGTTTTCTAAACTAAACAACTAACAGTTTCCTTTAAGAAAAAGGTACATTTGAAATGTAAGCATTTACAACATAATTGCAAGAATTTCTAATGAAGGCATTTTAAAATGGATAACCTCAAAGGAGTGCTCTTTATTGTCTTCAAGCCGGTAGTCCAACAGCACACTCAGAGACATGATGCTGCAGTCGAACTTGCCATTTTTGGCTGCCCAGTTTGGGTGGACAATGATGGTAGGCTCATCAGGGAGGACATAACGCCTCTCCCTGCGCTGCCGCTCCACTTCCTCTTGCCGCTTACGCTCCTCCTCCTGATGAGGAGAGACATTACAAATACAATAACTTTAAAGAGTTAACCTCCTTTAAGACAATGTCTTGTTAAAGAAAGCCCACAAACTGAGTCCCTTTACACCAATTATTTATGCATAGGAAGCACAAGGGGCACCTTTCTAGTTAAGCTCACAGATCATCCAATATCTCACCTCCCGGTCCTCCTCCACTCTGGCTGGTTCTTCCTCCTCTACACCAGCAGACTCTGTCTTCTCAGGCTCTTTGGACTCCTCCACTTGCTCCTCAACTTTCAGTTGCTTTGTGAGTCGAGCTATTAGCTGAGACTTCAGCCCTTTAGAGCTCAAAGATCGGCTCTCTAGCTCCTTACGCAAGTCATTTACCTAAACACACAACACATAAAGAGCTAAAGATGGACTGACTCCCCAGCAAAAGAAAGCGCCTAAAATGATACTTAGCCTGTTAGAGGCAACCAACCTTCATGGACTTCGGATCTAGCTTAGACCAGTGCGTGGGTGTCGTAACTTCTTTTGAATCGTCATCGTCTTTCTCCTCTTCTTCCTATCGTTGGGTTAGGGAAACAGGGGAAAAGAGAAGAACAATAAAATGTTATAGTTGTTCATGTGTTTTCTGAGCTTCTGAAACAAAAGTTCATCCGTGCAAGAAGCAAGGTCACAACTGTCTCTCATTGTCTCCTCCAACTGAGATCTCGAATGGGTAAAAATAAATAAATAAAAACAAAAACAAACAAACAAAACAAATAAATAAAATGTCCACTTCTAGGATACATGGAAGCTCTCTAGCTTTTAGAACAGACCCAAACCCCAACCATCAGCCAATCAATGCCAGTTCTGTGGAATACAAAAAGGTAATCAATGACAGTGTGTCCAAGAAATGTAAAATGTGAAAGATGCACTCAGAAATGGTCTCCAAACTCAATGTGCATTCAGGTTCCCTTTGACTACATTTGTAAATTGATTTGACTAATTTTCCTTCCTTTTTAGCATCTAGTCAAAGAAGACTGTCCTTGGAGCAACCAACTTCCCTGGAAAAATCAGGTCCACAAGTCTAGGTACAGTCCAATCCGAGAATAGTGTAAAATCAATAAAGGGACAGACAAGAGACAGAACTTAAGGAGTTTTTGAAGTTCAGCAGATACTGAATTAAAATATAAATTTAATCATAAAAAAAACATTCTAAAAAACACACATTTTATCACAACCAGCTCTCCAGATTCCAGCAGGTGTCTTAAAAATCTTAAACATAATCTCACAATTTAAGTAAGACACTTTGCACTTTCAGCAAAATTGTCCATGAATTTTCATGTCATTCTGCAACTACATTTCATAAGTGCTGGAAGCTGTTTTACCAGTTGAAGTACGAGCTAATCTGTTCCACTGTGTGTTACTGCGGGCTGGGTGGTGGGGCGAGGGCGGTGCTGGGAGAGCAGGTAAAGGAAGCAGGAGGGGACGGGGTGGAGGAAAAGGGACAAGACAGGGACAATATAGAAGGGGCTTTTGTATGATGCCTGTGATACTGTTTTTGTGTGTTTTTTGAGTGTTTTGTCTGTCTATTCCTGTGCCTGTGAGAAGCGGAAATGAGAAGAGAAGGATTAGCGTTCAGTGCCTGTTCTCCATCAGCCTCCTTCCGTTCAGCCAAGAGTTTCTCTGCCAGCTGCTCCTTGAGTCCACGGGACAGGCCTTCCCACTCTGAGCGGGTAGGAAGACAATGCCAAACATCCGGGAGAAATAAAACCACTGTCTCCACATGTGCGGGAACTGTGCGCCCTTTGTGAGTCTCCTCAGGGCGGTGATAGCGAATCTCTGCAAAACGATACCTGTTGCAAAGGAAGAAGTGAATTGGAAAGAAACATTCTGTCAGACATCACACAAGGCCTATCTCCCAATAAACTTTCATTCAGCTGCAACCCCCCTGCCTCCCCTTTGTGGTAAGATGGCCCCAGTATTGTGAAAATACAGCCTGCAGATCTCCACAGTAGGTTCTCATGATGAACGGCAGCCATGTATTGGGGAAATCGACAGACAAAATAAACAAAAAAACAACGACAATCCAGACATTTCTCTTCCCTCCTGTCAGGCCCCTCCCCATTGCATTTGTGACTCTGAACTGGATGCTTGTGTAGGACAGCATACATACACCCGTGGTGTGAGAAAGACAGGTTCAAAGACACGGTGAAAGCAAGTTAAATATGTAAGATATTTAACACAGGTCAAAAGTCATATCAAACAGAAAGTAATGGTGGCGACTCCTCCTCCGGCTCCGCCTTTCGAGCGACAGAATAAATGCATTCACCACACAGATAAAGAGGCAGGACTGCTACACACATTAGCAAAAAGGACATTGCAAAATAAAGAAAAGTGCAAAGAAATACATAAAAATTACAGAATTACAGTTAAATTAAACCAAAAAAGCCTCAGACATTTCAGAGCTATTGTAAAACCATGCAGTGGGTCACAGACCGTTGGATGTTGGGGTTTTTTTTGTTGATGTTTTAGTATTGCTCAGGCCTAGTATGGATAAATGCACACATGGAAAGAAGAGATGCATCAAACAGTGTTAGAACAGAACTGTACTTACCACTGGGTACATAAACTCAGATCAATGCCTGTCAGAGCCTTACAACAACGTATTGCTGTCTTTATAAGGACTGAGGCATCATTTTCTGGGTCAGCTCCATCCAGGGAAGGAGACCAGTGGCCACCAATGGCCATGGCCTCATCTTTGCCTCTCATCCCAACCAGAAACTAAAAACAGAATAGTTTAAAAAAAACAAACAAAATGTCATACACTAAACATGCAGTAAAAAATACACAGGCTTGTAAATACATATGAGGGTTATGTAGATTAATACAAATGAAACAAAAGCCTAAACGAAACAGCAAGCTGGCAATTAAGTGCATGTATCAGCGGTATCTGTGAGTATAGTCCGGTTGTACCTTAATAAGGCGGGCCGGGTGCTGGAAAGAGTCTCTCAGCTCCTGGGAGTCCTCGGCAAGGGCACAAGACTTATGATAGAGTTCATCCAGACTAGGAGTGGCAAGCAGCATCACCTACACAAAAAACAAATTTGTCTAATATTAAGATAAACAAGCAAAAGGAAAGCGGAATAAAAAGCAAAAAACAGAATCCACATTCTCTCCAAAAGCATTAATTTATCTTCACACCTTAGCACTATAGGTATGGTTGGCATCTTGAGGGTCCAGTACAGCTGTGTTCTTCACTAAAGAGTCCACCTCTTTATGCATGATGTGGAAGTTACAGTAATTTCCGAAGCTAAAAGGTCGGGATAAGGGGAAGGCATCCACCCAAGTGAACACAGCATCAAAGAAGTCACTTGGGATGTAGAGGCTCTGATATCTTCGCCGAAGCTCCATCATGTCACAGTTGTATCTGCAGAGTATCCATGTACACAAACAGATGCTTACATAGGAGGTTTCCATCACAGACAGAGTTAATAGATTTACAGTTTCATCATCATCATCAATCAGCAGAGTTCATATTTTTATCTTACCCATCAAGTGAGAACTTTGAGAACTGCACAGTATAGCGAGGCACAACTCTGCGCGGACGTCTTGGAGAGCGATCTCTTCGAGGAGAGCGGTCTCTCGAGCGTTTGCGTGCTGGAGAGCGCTCCCTTGATCTTCTTCGTTCTCTGTCTCTCTCACGGCTGCATGAAAATCAAATCAAGCACCACTTAGTGAATGCTAAACAGCAACTACATGGGTTAATAAATAATTCTCAGATAGCATTATTCTACACAACACCAAAATACTCATATTATAATACGTTCTAAATTATTATTAAAATCAGCATCTTGATGCAAAGGGGTAATGGTGAATTGCTGTATCACAGAAAAACAAAGTTCAAAAAGAAAAAAAAGAAACAAATAAACCTACAGAACTGTTACTGACCTACGGTCATCTTTCCTCAGAATGAGCTCTGGTCGGTCACTACGGCTGGGAAAGCGAGGAGAGGGATCCATACGTCGCACAGGCTGTGGCTGGGGCATCATTCGTACAGGAGGCTGCAGCAACCCCCCAGAAAATACAGAATCTACACAGAAGACAAAAAAGATTATATTTCTTCTATAGCTCTGCACAAATTTGGTACCACATAACTTTTTAGGAAGTTCAACTGCCCTACCTTTAGGGGGTGGCTGTGGCAGGAGAGGCTGAGGGGGGTTCTGTAAGAGTGGTGCTAGAGTGGCTGCAGAAAGCTGGGCCTGAAGCAGGGAGGGAGGGGGACCCTGGGTTGGCATGCTGAAGGTAGTTGGTGGAGGTAGTGACTGAAGCATGGAGGGACCTGGCTTGATCATGTTGGGGCCAGGAGGCTGGCTCTGAAATAGGCACAAATAGACCAAGCATGGGTCAGAATCAACTGTCACCAGCATAGTACTATGAAAACTAATCTGGAACTAGGTCTAATGCAGTGGTCTTTGCCATTTAAGCATGTGAAATACAACCAATGCGAATATAATTTTCTGAAAAAGTTTGCTGTCAGGGTGTATGGAAAACAAATGTTATTCATTCACTTCCACTATAAGAATAGCCTGTTCTGAAAGATGTAATCCACCGAGAGAAGAAGCTTAGTGTGTTAAGGTGCAACGAAACCCCAACAGAAGAAACAAGTTGTTAAATGAAAAAACACCCCCCAAAAAAGTTCAATTACAGCACAAAATGTTAGCACTTTTGGCCTCTGTTGAAAGACAGAAATCAAAGTTGATGTTATAAAAGCAATGTACAAATTTAAGACATATTTTCATCATGCATTACGGCTGTGTCAAAAGCTTCTTGCTATACCTCTAGATTATTTTTTTTCTCAGAGTAAAGACTAGAAGAGTACACGGTTCCTAAAGAACTGCCTACCATCAAAAAATAACCCTGATGAAAATAACCAGCTGATTACAAAAGCCTCCATGAGTTAAATCTGGTTTATCAGAACTTCGAGGCCTTCCACTTCTTAAACATATAAGAATTAAATCATGGTTAGTCATATAGACAGCTTGCTTATTTTTGATCATCATCTTCCTTTCCTCCAGATTAAAAAGCCAAAAACTGTTTTAAGGGAAAAAAAAAAAAAGACATATCCTTTCTCTTAAGCTTTAATTTGACAAGCCAACACTGACTAGCAAAAAATACTAGAGCTGTGAGAAAAAATGAATGATCAAAACTTTGACCCAACAGGTTTAAAGCTGTAGAACAGAAAGTAGTAACATTTTGGCAGAAAGTATTAATGAGCAGAAAGAAAGGAATCGAGGAACTGTGACTAACACCTGTTCATGCAGTGAGAGAATAGGGGACATAAGAAAAAGACAAGGAAGAGAGGAGGGTTACATTTGGTCTTGAGTCCACCGCGGAGTGTATATCAGAGTAGCGCTGAACTCCTGCGTCAGAGTAAAAGCTGGACAGCTGTGGGGAAACCTGAGGTAAGGGCTGGGGCGGCTGGTGCTACATAGAGATTGAAAACACAGCAATCAAGAGCACGCTTTAAAAAAAGGAAAAAAAAGAGGAAAAGACAGGATCTGATTATTTTTACTTTTAATAGAGAATTTGGCAATTTAGACTTGCTTACTGTTTGGTTGGGCAACTGAGGTAAAGTCTGAATGCGTTGGGCATTCCACTTGAAGGGCATGTTGGGATTATAAACAGCTTCCACAAGAACTCGGTCGCCAACTTGAGGCGTTTTCCCCTTTACCGCACTACAGAAACAAGAAACAAAATGTAGAACTAACTATAATATTAAAAAAAATTATTGAAGATTATGTCCATATCAGATGTCAAAAACTCCAAGTTCTATAGTTAGATCTTACCTTAGCTGGAAGAAAACATCTTCATCCACAAAACCAAATGTGTCATGCAGCTTGTTGACCACCCCAGTAAATACACGTTGTTTCTGGGGTTGGGTCTGCTGCTGGTGGCTTGAACGGGGGGTCGGGTATGAGACCGTGATCTGGGCTGTCTGTTGTGGGTTTGACAAACTAAGACTGGTAGGCAAAGCAACAGGGGGCTATGAAACACAAAAGACACCAAAATTAGAAAATAGGAAGCCAAAGTATTTTCCAGTTTATTTTGCCTAACTATGTGTTGGTTTATGCATCACACACTCGAACATTCTTAAAAGGGGAATATCTGTCTTTTTCGTATTTATTAGCAAATCTTTGTTTATGCTTACGGTTAAACTATTCTAGACTAAATTATGTACTGTAAGCCCTCTCAGTCCATTAAAAGGGTGAAACAAAGGTTTAGCAAGTGCTGGCAATTTTTTAATCAAAACACATAACTCAATATTTAGGTCAATTAAGAATTTATAGCACTTAAAATGCAGTAACACTCAAGAGAAACTAACAACTGCACTCACAATACCTTAAAACAGAGAAGGATGCTACACTGTAAGCACATGTAGTTCTCTATAAATATGTGCTGAATGTACCTTCTTGCCTTAGGCTTCAGAAGGAGCTTTCTGCAAGTATACAAACCATAGGTCTGGATTCTACCTAACATCCGAGAGAGTAAAGCAGTTTGCTGGAACTGGCTGCCAGAAGGTCAGCTTATATTACAAGTTCAACCTGTATCCATTGTAATATACAATATATTAAATTAGTCTGAACAAATATAACAATGACAATTACCTGTGAAAGCAGGGCCTGCTGTGGCTGAGGAAGCTGTCAATAGAATAGAGATAAAAAAAAAATCTATTAGAAGACAAGTGTTCTATAAAACAAGTTTTGACACATACAGATGGCTGTATGTTTATATTAAATTCATTGACATTTCTTAAAATCTGTAAATAAACTAAAACAAATAACTAGAATAAAACTGAATTCTAAACCAGTTGCTGCAGTTCACTAGTTGGTGAAAGAAAAGAAAAACAGGGACTTGCCAAGACTTGTGGTGCTCTAGGCTGCACCATCTAACATGATTATTACACAAGCTGTCAACAAATGCACGGAGCACATTAGAACCTTTTTATTGCAAAGCCAGTAAGAAAAAAAAGCTTAAAAAAACTCCCACTGCTAAGATTTGTCACACAAACTGACAAAACACAAAATACTAAACCTATTTCTATCATTTCATACATTCTGATACAGAAGCCCTGTTTGTATTTCTTCCATATTTTTGGTCCACCTTTCCAGAACAAAAGCACATACCCCTCCATGATCTACCTGATACCCAACAAAAACAAAATTAACAGATACAGCACAGAGAACTTACAAGGCATCTTCACAAGTACTTCATATAATCATAGTCAACTGCTGCCAGCAATTAAAATAAAAAAGGGATTTTAAGACCCTCTTAAGAAAGGACATTTTAAGAAAGAACAGATGACAGATGTCTAAGTACTTTAGTTTTGGACATATTCCCAGGCAATATTTTGCTGACAATCTTTAGTTCTCTCAGTACTAAAACCCAATGAAAAATCCACTGTCTGAAATTCACGAATAACCTAATTCAACAGTACACAGTACAGCTTATTCTACGCATTAGGATAGTATTGCTCTCAAAAAGAAAACATAAAACATTTCTTTGGAAAACACAATTATTCCATCATAGCTATCTATTGTTTTAAAAATCCTTAAGACCAATATGATAAAGAAGACACAGAGTGAGCCTGTATACCTGATGTGGTACATTGTAGAGTGTCTGCTGAGGTGGCGGCTGTGGTGGAGGAGCCTGAGGGGGCTGTTGCTGCTGTTGTTGCTGCTGTTGCTGATACTGCTGCAAGGCTGAATTGATCTGAGACTAAAATTAAACATACATCAGTGACAGAAGATTATTTACTGCAGTGAAGCAGAAGTGGGATTACAGTCATTCCATAGACTCTTGGATAGTATCCCTTCAACATGAAGACTCATGGCAGGAACTTACACAAGATGGTATTTATCATAACAAAAAGCAGCTCTTTTTTTTTTGCCATAATACATAAACATCTGGGATAAGACACATGTTTCTCAAATAATAATAAACATGCATGCTTTGCTACATCTGTTCTCAAACATCTAAACTTAGCAAGACTCTGTTTGTCTGATCAAACATTGGAATGTTGCAGAAAAATAGTAGGATTGTTCTTTCACTGAAGACTTGCAATGTGGCCAAAACCCTGAATACAGTAGAGCATGGTTCGTTAACTCACCTGTTGCAGTGCAGCTGCAGCAGCTGCAGCAGCCTGCTGCTGTAGGGCTGCAGTCTGCTGGGAAATCTGATAATTGGCAGCCGACTGTGTGTTGAGGGACGCTGCAGCTAAAGACTGCTGCGAGTATATGTTAGGAGAAGCACCCAGGAGAGATGGTTGCTGAACACCTAAAGCTAAAACAAAACAGAGTTCTTAAGAAACTACATGCAACTGCAATAGCACTGCTTCTAGTCTGGCCACCCAGGGCAGACCATCACAAAGGCGAACTCAGACTGGCTGGCTGCGTTAGAGTATATCAACCTTCAACCTTCACAATAAGATAAAAAGGGAAGGTTCTAATCGACATGCTACAAAAATGTGAACTGTCATCTGTGATAAGACAACAAGATAATCCTTCAGAAATGGTGAATTCCCCCATTTTAAAAGAACATACCACGTCCGGCATTACTTACAGTGTAGGCTGTTCAGGTCGAGGGACTGTCCTGAGTGTCCAGGTTGAGAGACCGCTGTGGCAGCAAACTGGGCCGCCCACGGAGGGTTCTTCTGCCCCCCAAACTGGGCCATGGAGACCAGCTCAAACTTCTGATGGACCAGCAACAGACACTATCCTGTTGGAACAGTTATTGTCATCATTTCATAACTAACCACTACAATAAATCCAGTACATTAACATTAAAACTACAGCAGCCAGCTGGCTGAGATGGTGTGGTGCCTCCTGTCACCTTTAGGAGGCAGCCACCTAGCTGGTTAGCTAGTAAACAACCTGGACAGCCAGCAACCCCAACTGGTTGCAAGCATGGCTGCAAAACTACAAAATGCACAAACAAAATTAACTTACTAGTAGAAAAACGAAGCATTTAATGCTGCTAAATCGTCTACGGCGTAGTTCTGTTGGCTACATGAATCTCTTTTGGAGCAGAAGGAGCCGGCCTGAAGCGAGCTAAGCTAACACGAACTAAATTATGTGGTAGCCCAGACACACAGGCTGGCTAGCTAGCAACATTAACACCACCAAGCGTGACAACGCTTTAGCAAAAAGCGACGATAGCGGATACATATATTCGCCGAGAAACAAAAAGATGAGGTAAACCTAACACATGTAGGTATTTAAAGCGAGAAAAAACATAAGGGGTTAAAAAAAAAACCCAAGTCAGCACAAACTGCAGAGCCTGCAGCAGGCTAAGCTAACCGAGCAGCTTTAGTTTGTGTTACACATTGTTAGAGCACTGCCTGTAAACAGAGGGCCACAGATTACATTACACAGTTACCCCAGGTAAGGTTATGGTGATTTTGTTTTAAAACAGCCAATAATACAATGTTTAATATAAAACGGCAAATAAAAAAAACATAAATGTAGCCCGTTGGTGTTATCAGCTTACCCTCCCGTTCTGCCGTTGGACCGGTGCACAGATCCAGGACTGCTATAGCGCATGCGCATTACAGCAACATAACGTCAAGACCCCAGAGCCCTGAAGTAGATTCAGATTATGTAATATTGTGAGACTGAGTGTCCCAGACAGGGATTAAACCTAGTCCTGAACTAAAAGCATGTATAGTACATTTAACCTAAAGTACTCACATTCTTATAACCTAGTCATAACTCTCATACTACACTATATGGACAACATTCACCTCTTAAATAATATATTCAGGTGCCCCCTCACTCCCAGTGAAGGACAGTCTTAATGCTTCAGCATGCCAAGATATTTTGGACAACACCATGCTTCCAACTTTGTGGACAGGCCCTTTTGGTGTGGTGTGGAGGACCTTTACTGGCCCACACAGAGCCCAGACCTCAAACTCATCCAACACCTTTGGGTTTAACTGGAACAGATTCTCACAAGGCATGGCATCAAGGCCTGACCTCATAAATGCTCCACAGAATGAATGGTCACATATTGCCTCAGAAACACACCAACACTCACTTCTTTGAGCCAATGAGCAGATCAGCTCAAAAACTGATAAGCACTCAGTAGTAGTAATATTTGGCTGCGGAGAAATAGAAAAAGACAGCTATGTTTTCTTAGCTTTTTTAATGTTTTTTGTTAGTCACCTCCATTTGTTAAGAACTAATTTGAACTCACTCCCTATCATTTTCCATTCATGTTTTTTTATGGCAGGTATAGAAAGTGACCTCTGATAAACTTGCCATGATTCCCCAAAAGTTACACCGATTTCCCAAAATAAAGTAAAAACAAATGTTTGCAGTGTCTAATCACAGCTATTTAAACATTTCTTTCCCACAAGTGAAAAATATACACAAATATACACAATTTAAAAATCATATTAAGCAAAACTAATTTGACTTTTTTGCAAAGAAACTGAATCAGTGGTACCTACAGCATAAATTCTTTATGCACATCAGTAAAAATCAACTCTGCCTGCAAGCCCATTTTTAAGGAAAAAAAAAAATAGACATTGCTGTGTTTCTTAGATGCATTTATTTGTACATTTTTAAGTAGACACGTTTTGCAGGACAATCAATGAACTGAATTTTGTTTAACCGTTAGTTTCTACAATCTCTGTAAATATTTCAACAAAACCACTGTACATGAAGAAATTAACTTACAGGTAACAGTAAGTGAATTCACTTTTCCCTAAGCCAGATTTTGACATACCTGAACAATGTAATCCATGTTTTTAATGGGTTGCTTTATTAGGCTAGTGGAACCATTTGAGGGTACATGAAAACTGGTTTGAAAACCACTGGTGTATATTTTCTACTTGTACGCTACAAATCTCCCAAAAACAAATGTGACATATTAAACACTGGTTGTCTAAAAAACTGCTTAATTTATGTGTAAGTACAAGATTGCACAATGCTATAAGTACAATATACAGAAATAAAATATTTTACTAACAACTTTTAGCTACATCTAAATTTTATTTTTCCTGTGATATAGGTGGTGCTGAATGAAAAGGCGGCTCTAGACTCAAAAGGCATAACCAGTGGCAAATGTATTCAGACGTAATATACAGTCCATGGTAGTTTTGTTAATCCTCAGATATTTTCAAGTGAACCGTGCATGAGTGGACTAACTGCTAAGGACAAATTAAATTATTGAATCTTTAAAAACATTTTAAATCTGAAACAAAATGCACTGTTTTACGGAAAATACAATATTGTAGGGAAAATTGTTCACAGTAGCGCCGACATTTAATCAACATATTTCAGTTCACAATTTCCCTAGCTGATTATTTTACTTTCATGTTTTGCACTATACTGGCTGAATGATGAAAAACCAGTTAACATGCACATTTTAATACAGAAACAAATGTTAAACATCTCTAGAGGTCTGAATTCATTTGCATCTGGTAGTAAGCATGCTGCTATTTTGTTCTACATGCATGCCCAAAGCCTCTTAATTCTCTCAAGAAATAACCAATGTATACTGGACTCCATGATGATGTTAGGAGTCTTTTAATTTCTGTTCCAGTTCTGAAAACACTTTCATGTTGATTTCATCCACTTCATCTTCCACCTGAAGAAAAACATGATGAAAATAAATAAGCATGTATTTACAGTAAACCCCCACGATGTGAATAGTGTATAGTGAAAAAAACACTGTTGTAAAAATATATACATATTTAAAGTCTAAAACTGCCTTTTTTACAGCGTAACCCATTAATATGCCCCCAAATATGCTCCCGAAACACTTTAATTTTGTTTTAAACCTAGCTTTTAAACCCACATTAGCCTTAAAGAAAATCTAAAGGTAAACTCGTGCTAGAATGTAAAATACCGCTGTTACCCCTGTATATACTGTACAGTAATTCATGCGTGCACATTTTCTTTGGTATAAGCAGGATAAATACAGTAATACATTTCATTTACAGTAACAAAAAGAAGAACAAAACTGAAAACACAAGAACACTCGAGCCGCTTCACGGGGGAAATTGCGGACTGCAACTGCTACAGATGAGTCACAGGGCAGCAGCCAATCATCAGCAAGAACATATAAATAACATTCTCGGATTGGCTACTTTCTAACCTCCCACCTCTGTGTACAGCCTTGTCCGCCACGTATGTCTGCCAATATATTAATATATTAATAATAAATATGTACTACATAATACATTCACTTGACTGCTCTTACCTGTTCCACATCATCTACCTCAGGTATGTAAAACTGCAGCATGTTCTGAATTCCGTTTTTCAGCGTAACCGTTGAGCTGGGACATCCTGTGCAGGAGCCAACGAGCTTCAGCTTCACAGTACCATCTTCAAAGCCTTTAAAGATGACATCACCACCATCCTCCTGTACAGTAGGCCTGAGAGACAGAGAACATTCTGTAAACATTTTTCTCATCCTTGTTCACAATCTATGCTTTCACATGGACTACTTCCAAAACAGCTTAGCATGTAAACTAACTTTGGCAGTATGTACTGCTGCTTGTACAGGAACAAAATACACCTTTAAAAGTCAAGAATCCACTTTGATATTTGATTTCTTGTCTCAAGGAACATGACAATAGCTTCCTAAAGTCACAATCCGTCCTTAAAAAGTGAGTCATTAACTCTTCTACACTACCACATGAGTGTCATTGGAATAGTAAGATAATGTTTTAAGATAACTCTTGAGCAGCTCAGAAATGAAAGGACTCATCCCACCCCAGTAACGGACTGTTTCAACTTTCACGATTAGGTGTGTTGTACTTGTATAATTATTTATGTGACAAATAAAGAAAGAATTTTGATCTTTTTTTTCTCCGGCATTAAAAATTAACAAAGAAATCAAGCCATTTGAGCAATTTCCTCTGGGATCAATCACGTTTTGATTATAAGTCTGAAATGTCTGTTTGAGACTATGAGATTAGTTAGTGGGCTCTTATACCTGCTGATTGTTTCAACCATGTGATAAATGTGTTGAAGCAACTCTGTCATGATGAAACGTTCTGTTTTTTGTTTTGTAATGTCACAACAAACAGCATATAAAATATGTATCTTCTAATTCCAATGCAAATACTTGTGCATTTAGTCTAGTATATGTCTAGTTTGTATGGGTTGTTTTTATTATTTAGCCAAGCATTAGACTGCTGTGCCAAAGCCGGAAGGCATTTATAAATTGCGACACTAAGCTTTTCTAAATAGAAAGCATTAAGCTCACATAATAATAATAATTATCCAGTAATCGGGGGTACAAACATGACTCTTGTGCAAAACCATTTTCACATGAATGAGATGGAATAAAATACCTGATTCGTGTGTCTAAAAGCTCTTTAATCATTGAAACTATGTCATCATCTTCCTCTGATACACCTACAAAATCAGAAAACAAACAAGATCAAAATGTCCGAGTCACTACAGAGTACATTCTTCACAAAACCAGAGCTGCTCTCTTACTGTTCTCAGGATGTGTCACTCCTGTTGTGACAGCTTCTCCACTCTCAAGGAACTTGGTGATGATATCAACCGCATGACGTTTAATGTTCGACCACTCCACATCATCATCTACCTGTGAACACAGTGAACACATGAGCTTTGCAACTATTTCATCCATTTTCTGTTTACACAAGATACTAAACATGTATGCTCGCAACACCCATATCCATTAATACCTTGGTAAGTGTGATGAAATCGGGACCAAAAAATACACTTTTCACCCCTTCAACCTGAAAAAGATCCCTTTAGAAACAACAGAATATTTTAGACATTTGTTAACACACCAGCTGTTTGTGTCCTAAACAAGGACACTAAAATTAGCTCATGTTAGCTCTTGTTATTCCACAAAACCACATCACAAGGACAAAATCATTCTGCACCCTAGATGAAACAAAAGAACAAGGACAAATGACTGAATGGTACTGTAAAGCAAAGATAAGCTGTCCAGAACTCCTGGCTACTGGGGCACACTGTCTGTCTGACATTAATGTTGTTACTAAAGTAATCAAGAGTGCTTGTTTGCTTTTAGACACCACCAGGTAATCTAAATGACTTTTTGTTTTTGAAACAGAATTTTACCCATTAATCAAAATAGCCTATCTTTCACTTTCAGTTTTACACAGAAAGAAGAGAAGGACAAATTCATTTACAAAAGTGCTAACCTTGCTAAAGCTGAACACTGTGCAGAACTTGAAGTTGGGAAGTCTAGAGTTCCTGTTCCCAGCACAGGCTTTCCAGGAAGAAACTTCAAGCTTCTGGGGTTTGGTGTGTCTTGTGTCAAAATTGACAGGCATCGCACTGACCGGGAAAGCACAAGTAGCTTTAGAAAAATGGTAAGCTAAAGACAACAAGCAGTGAAATGGAAATGAACATAAAATCGAACTTGATAGATTTTAAGTTGATAATTCATCAGCATAGCAAACAAGGTATAGAACATGTGCATTACAATACATGTAGGTCTGTGTGTGTGTCTGTCTCACCCGGGACTGGCTTATTCTCTGTCTGAAGCTGTATTCTGTGCTTTTGGGCTAACCATAGAGAGTAGCACTGATGTCTCTCATTCACTGCTGACCTATAGAGAAAGGGTTTTTATTATGGACTTATCCCAACAATGCAGTTACCCACTGTTTACATGTTCATTAAATAAAATTATGTTTAAACTATAGTTAAATAATTATGTTATAGTTATAATTACAACTAAATCAAAACAACATAGAATGCTGAAACGCTTTAAAACAGGGGTGTTCAACATCCATCACATTTGGTTATTTCAAGCCTGCTTACACACACCTGATTAAGCTTATCTGTTAATTGCCAGTGGGTGTGCCTGAGCAGGGGCTTTATCAAAAGAGGAAAGTAAACGTGCTCAAGAAAAACTCTGATGAGGATCCTCTTGAAAATTCACTTCTTGGTGTTTATAGTCCACCAACAAATTATTCAAGTAATTAAAAACATTTAAAATGTAACCATTTGTTGCACTTGTTTTATTTATCATTCACTGGGTTAGATGAATGAACTCTTGTCTACAGGACAAGGTAAGGTTCCATTCAAGATGGAAAGATGGATTGAACACCAAAGGTAGCACCTCAGATATTGTTCATGCAGCCTATGATTATAACTGTAAATGTTCTGCCAACAAAAAGTTTCACAACAGTCACAGTAACATTTCATCCTAATCATCACCCTTTGTAAAATGGTGCACAATCCTGGCTGGCTATTTCACTCCACTGCACTTATCCCAAGCAGCCAGCTCTTTTTGGTTCAACAGTCCAACAATCCAACCATGGGCTGTTTCGTACAGAGAGATGTAAACTTGAAATATGTATCCATATTTGGGTACAAATGGTCACTGGCTACTTGACTGATGTCTCCATTAACCAACCACAATCCAACACCTCACCTATCTCCTGACCTGCCAGTACAGAATAAGGTGGTTGAGATAAGAGCAAAGAATATGGTGGAGTGGTATGATGGAGGCTGGGCATCTACAGACATTTGTTAACACACCAAAGCAGAAGCCTTTTGGAAAACTTGGGTGGGCTGAGAGGCAAGTGATGGTCTTGTAAATACATAACTCTTACACAATTGATTAAATAATTACATGACTATTTATAATTAAACAAGCTGTTTAAACCGTATGTTTAAAGTATTTAATGGGCTCAATGACATGGTCCATCTACTTATTTAATCAGCGTTTTTTTCTGTTCAGACGCATATTTAGCTGTGCTATCCGTACAAAATTCCAAAAAGTAACATCTGGCATTACATTATCCTTCTTACAATTCAGAATACTGTTTATTTTTAACAATCACGTGCACCACTATTGTAAACACTGACCATCAAAAGACACGGAAAATTTTTTATTGTGGTGTTACATGGAAGACATTTGCTGATATCATTCCAAAAAGCCAAAAGACAGTCAAACTGGAAATAATGATCTCTGGTAAAAGTGGCTTATGTGTGAAGTAGCCAAGATGCAAATGAATGACCTCGTCTTCACAACGGCTCTGCATTTGAGTAGCTAATAACGCGTCTAAATAAAGAAGCTGTATCTTCCAAGCCAAATAAGATAGCTTTGCATTAGTGGTTAAAACCTACAGCTGTTTTCTCCTCATATGTGTATACATTGATAAGGATGATGTTGATAATGGTCGGAGGCTAATGCTAAAGCTCCTAAAATTCTCTGTATTTGCTAATGTTAGCAGACATAGCGAAGTCATGAAGTTAGAGTTCCCTTACCAACCTGACTGTACCACCAGGGTTTATTAATGCCGTGTCTTTTTTTCAGGAGAACGAAATGTGTTTAGGAATATCGCTGTTTTATTACAAACCTTGTGGAAACCGCATGTGAGCTCAAAACCCTAAAGAGATTCCATCTTACGCACGCCGCCATTTCGTTTGTTTTGAAATGTAGGACCCAATTTTGGCTCCCGTTTAATCTCCTGATAAAATTTCTCACTCTCTTAGAGCACCAACTCATCACAACAATGGACCTGAGACACAAAGCACTGGGGAGGCTTCGAAAAAAGCTTTAAAAAGCACCAGTAGTATAATTACAAAGTACATTGATTTTTATGTACTTTATTTGATTAGAGGTCCTTAATAAATCACTGATGAAACTGATTGATTTATTTGATTGGTCAGTTTCATTGATCAAATATGAACTGGTTAACATTAAATATATTTGTAATACTGAGTATATTGGTTTCTCAAGGCTTAAAATGCTTCTGGAATAGTTTATAAAGAAAAAAATTGTTTTAAAGTCTGCGGTTATTTTACTTTAAGTTGTATTTTTGTAGCTAAAGAAGTTTCTGGCAATGAAAGAAAACAATTTACTGATATTCCTCTTCACTGTCTAACTTGAGAGACTGATGGCTGAATAGCCAGTAGGCCTAAGCAAACACTGAGATAAGGCGAGTATTTGACCCAACCCAAATGTTCTCAAGACTGTTTTCTGACAGGGCGAGCTGCTGTAAGGAGTGGTTAAAAGGAGGCAGTCTGCCCCATAGCTATCATCATACAAAAAAAAAAGAATGCAGAATGGGTGGTGGAAAGCATGGCAAACTGGTGAATTGTTCTCATCTTCAGTGACGTTTCTTGTTTTAGGTGCCTGGGAGAAGAGGAACACTATGAAGCTCACCCAACAGCTGGCTGGTTAATATCCATTCAGAGCAGAACTTTAGAGGAACGCAGCAGCATCTCTCCGAATCTTTCTAGGTTTCCTGCCCAAGAGACATGGGCATCTGGATTATTTTACCCATCACGCTCTGTGCTGTCTCCCTCATCGGGTGCTGGGTGGTGTAAGTTAAACTTTGTATCTTCGCAATTACAGATGGTATGGTACTGGTTCCATATAAATAATGCTTATCTGTCAAAAAGGGTCACAATGAAGTACTGAAGCTCATGAGCTTCCAATCTCTTTCCATCTCTCTCCCTCTTTCTTTCTCTGTGTCTCTATCTATCTATCTCTCTATATCTCTATTTCTCTATCTATTTATCTATCTATATCCTATGTGTGTGTGAGTGTGTACCATTGCATTCATTTGACAGACACTTTTACAAAGCAAGTTTGAGGAAACACTCAAGTCTGAGAAACAGTGGTTTAAGTTTAAGTGCTAGAATCTTTATTATATATATATTTTATGTATAATATGATTGGGTTGCAGTTGACCAATATATATTGTAATTTGATACTGGTATTAGTGTATAAACATGTGGTGTAACCAGTCCAACAAGTGGAAAAAGGTATTTTGGAGGCTGATGTCATACTCAGTATGACTTTTGACTGGACACACCAGTCAAGTACATTTTAAATACATTTTTGCCCTGTTTTTTAACTTAATAGAATAACTTGATGTGTCTATCCACCTGCTTTAACATAAAGACTCATTTTGCTGAGTAGGAATTCTCTACATTCATGTTTATATCACCTGCTTGTGAAATTCAGCAAGTCTGATTGTCTCCCAACCTGAAATTCTGACTCAGTCACTATCAGCAAGTTCCGGGTTATACATTAAACCACTCGTGCTATGCACCTCAGCTGCGAGAGAGGGCATAAGTTACTGTAAATAAGTAGACAGCTTAAAGGTAAATAGGTTTTTGGTTTTAATAGTTTGATTTCTCATTCATGTTTTTTTTTTTTTTTTTGCAGGTATGTCATTGCACTAAGCTTCAACCATGTCTGCTCACTCAGTAACTGGTATGTGATAGCTGTTCTTAATTCTTTTTAATCTACAGTTTTCTGCTTGGTTTTAAAAGTAAGGTTTTCATGTATATTGTTGAATTAAGCTGTGATTATAAAGCTGTGAGTTTTCACTGTTGTGTATAGATAAATGCCCATAAAGGATTTTTTTTGGTAATTGTCTGAAATTGTTTATTATTATTTCCAGGGAATACAGAAATGCATGTATGACAAATGAAACGGGGACTTGTTGCACAGTCTATAATGTACCCACCATTAGGTTAGTGAAGCCTGTTTTCTCATTATTATCTACAACTGTGGATATGATATGGAAATTTTGAATCATACATGTCATTTCTTTACAGCGCAAGTGGAACCAATTTCCCAGAGAATTCCCTGTTTAGTGCTACAATCAATGCCGGTTCATTTTTATGTAAGTTGGCATGTTGATCTCTATCTCTGTGAATTAATTTTAGTTCTTTTTTTACCCCACATGGTAAACATTGTGATGATCTAATGTTTTTGTGAAAACCCAAAAAATAAATGTGGGGCTAGTATATAATGAAGAATTAACTAAGTTTGGGGAAAACCTGTATTATAGTGTATACACCCTCTATTTCTGCAGTCCTGGCTTTCTGTATTTTCCACCATGCACATATCATGGACAGGAACAGTATGAACTCCTTGCTCAGTAAATTCGCTGTGGTTTTCGGTTGTGTCGCTGCCATCGGCGCCTTCGTAGCAGGGAACTGCAATGTAAGTACACACTACACAAGAGTAATCAAAATGCTCCACTTTCACCAACCTTGACTTTCAGTAAATATAAACCTGACCATACTCTTATATTTCTAGTGGTCAAGCAGTGTAGCTGGTGTTAGTAGTGTTTCTTTAAAGAACCACAGACAATAAGCCTTGGGGCCAGGTTTACTAAAGCTTTTAGCTTGTTTCAAACATTACAAAACACTTACTAGATAGTTATTTAGTATTGCCTTATTCATTGCCCAATCAGTGGTTAGGTAAGCCGTGCCACACCTCATGCCTGAACATTTGCATTCTTGCATACTCAAATCCCAAACACCTGATCCAATAATAAACTAATAAGCCTTTCCTTGGGTAAAGTGGGTATGTTGGAGCAGGAAAGGTGCAGAGTCGGGGGGACTCTAGAACCAAGGTTGGACACTATTGCTCTAGTGCTTACCCAAGAGTAATACCTAATCCATCCAATCAAAGATGTCAGGAAAATCCGTAGATTAAAGCTTTGTCTCTTACTCATCGGGAAAGTCGTTTCCTGTTCAGTCTTGGAGTGGGTTCCTGGTTTCTTACAAAAGCTTATAAAGACTTTTAATAAATCATTCGGCTCAATCCGAAATTATACAGTAAGGTGTGACCACAAATGAAATCTCCCAGAACAGGTTTTGTAGGCCTGTGTCAACACGTGTGTGCATGTGAATAGACTGCAGTGCCTGTGTGTATATAGTGCTGTGATATAGTGTGCAGTAATAATGGAATGTGTTTGATTTGTTGTTGGCAGCATGACCTGAGTTTTGCATTCACATAAATCACATGAGCAAATCTGTTTGACAGTAATCAGAGATGTCTGTGGTGTTGTGTTCTTCTTGTAGCCGGCGGAGCTGATATTGCTGCATTACCTCGGAGCCGCTTTGAGCTTTGTGTGTATCTGCTTCTACACCACTCTGCTGACCTCTCTGACCAGCAGGTGCAAACTTACTGGACTGGAGCACTTCCTCTATCCAATACGCATCATCTCCACCAGCATCCAGGTCATAGTGACCATCCTCTGTATCCTTTCAGCACCTGGATTCTACATATTTTGCAGTATTATATGGTGAAATGCTTTCATTGTAGAGAAACTTGCTTGCTTCAGGGAGGCAACAGAGAGATGGACAGGGATGGTTCATAGTTGGTTAGATCATTTAGACCATTACTTGGAAATTCCTTTCTGTTTGAAAACCTTGCACTGTCTGATCATAGACCAGCCTATAATGTGCAGCTTAGAGAATAAAAACTAAACAAAATAACTTCCTTAATTTCTGCTGGTCAGACTGTATCTTCTTTGTCCAAGATGACATCTCCTATAAGCACGTCTCAGCCATCTTTGAGTGGACGCTCAGCGTGAATCTGGAGCTCTTTGAACTCAGCTACGCAGTGGAGTTTTATTTTTTCTCCTCCGCAATGCTCTCAGTACTTCTCTCAAAGAGGGACGAAGAGAAAGCTTTCATTTTGTCCTGATGACTGCCATCATGTCTACTTCAGATTATTTTCCATTTTTCTCCTATGGATTCCTGTCATGCTTTTTTGTCTTTGACTTTTCAGTAAACCAGACAGAAACTTGAGCATGCCGGCATGTTTTGGGTTTAGTTTTTTTGGAATTCTGTAGATTTCACAAATGCCACCTTTGGCCTTGGTTGGGGGTTCATTCATATCTTGCATTTCTGCTAATGTCAACGCAGGTCGTTCATTCTTTAGATTCGCTGCAATATATCTTGAATCTTTCATCTTAATCTAATCACTGAATACCTCAAACACTGGGAAATCAGGTGAGTGGAACACTTTATGTGGTTAAAAATAAAGAGAAGAATGTAGCAATGCAGCCAGTTGAGAAACTCTTTACCTCATATGAACAGATTTTGTTGAATGAAAATCCATGGCATATCAATTGCATTGCTATGTCACAATGTCCAGTCAGATCCTCTATACTGTAAACATGATTAATTCTCCTGGTTTAGGACACTTCAGATTATACTACAGGTGATAAGTTTCCCAGTTCTGCTGGTAGAGAATGAACCAAGCCGATGCAGGACTAAACTGATGCACTTTTCTGAACAAAACTAGGAACTATTTTAACTCGGGTCCATCAGCTGCGTTTTGCTCTTGGAACGTCTCCGTTAACGCATTCAACTTGTTTAGTGGCTCAAATAGATTTCATTAGGGTTGCACCAATATGGAAATGTTTAGACAAGGCTGGTAACCAACATGTTTGTTGATGTAAATGCTGGTGTATACATGTTTATCAAATGTATAAATTGCATTACAAAGAAATGTAACATCTATTTATACATGGTAGCCCAGTATCACAGAGATCTCCTCTCTCAACCCCATCAATACAAACTGAAATAAAACCATCTAAACCTCTCGGTGCTACGTTTTTAAACCCATTACACAGGTCAGCAGGTCAAAATAATCAGATATTTGTAGTGTTTTTCATGCTGATTTTAAATCTGTGTTTAGTTTTTCCTGCACATAGGTTTTGTGAAGCTAGTTATATATTGCATGGTAACAGTGTTAGCTGACTGACACTGATCATTATATCTGCCACAGTGTGCCTGTCTGACTTCACACTGAAAACATTTAAACAGTTACTTGATTGGTGCCTGCAGTTTAATAATAAAACAAAACACATGCAAGTCTACTGCAAATCTAATATTACTCATAATTCAAAAAGTTGATGTGACTGAAAAAACTGACAGCAGATCTGAAATCAGCATGAAAAACTGATTTGAAAAGTGTTGTGGTTTCTAATGATTACACATTTTAATATATTAAATTTTTTATATTATTTGTATATACTGATAATTGTTGTGCATCCCCTACTTGGCTGTCCCAAGATGATCAACACTTGTTTGAAGGCTGGTACTCAATTGAATTGATCTGTAGGGAAATGTACTACTGCAGTCTCGCCCTGGAGCAACTTGGGGTTAAGGGTCTTGCTCATGAACCCAGTAGTGGTGCTGAAGGTAGGATTCAAACCTAATGATCTCTTGGTCCAGAGGCAAGTATCCTCCCACTAGGCTGCCACCACCACCCCACTTTGAGCACTTACTGGTCTAGTTTCTTCACCTACAATGGTTAGTATGTTGTGGAACTTGGTAGGATTTCAGGCTTGTTTTGTAAAAACATTTAGGTTAAGGTGTTTAAGTCATTACTGCTAGATTGCTTCACTTAATAGATTTTTGTTATTAACCTGGTACCGAAAAAAAACTGGTCGACAGTTTTTGGTACTGCAACAGCACATTCTTATAAACAGCAAGGGTAGAAAAGCACAACCACAAAAAGGTACAGTGTGTTTTACAATACAAGCGGCCCTAAAAGCTTTAAATCGGAGAAACAGCTCATGCCAGTTTTCACACTGAACAAATTCTTGACATGGTAAACTTGGGTGTGGTAAACTTGCATCTTGACGAACTACGTGGTTGCCAGGGCCCAAATGTCGCTAATCTTTGAGAAGTATGCTTTTGTGTCTTTCAACTTAGGACATTCAACTCAATATTCTGGTATACTCAAGTCTAGTCAGCAGTTTCTGTACATTTTCCTATGATCTTACTGCAGTCTTCCTTTTAAAACCCTTGTTTACAGTCTCTGGACAAAATTGTTTTGTTCAGTCATTTATTATTTTTATAGCTTATACTAGAAACTGTTCATTATTCAAAACAGCAATCAGTGGATTGTAGGATTCCTTTTTTTTTATTTTGTCTATCGCCTGTATTCACACAGTGACATTTGCATACAGACAATCAGGTTTGTACCTGTGAATTACGGCAAGGAAACAACTGCACCTGTTCATTTTTCTCAATGGTCCGGAAACTGGCAATAGGTGTGGTATTCTGACGCCACTGGCATATTTCACAACAGCGACGGTTACATTTTTACTTTCTTAAAAAAGAAAAAGAAAAAAAAAAGGAAGAAAAAAAATCGGACTTCAGAAACCACAGTTATACCAGCGCCAAACGCAACTAATGTATTTTAAACTTAGTCATATTCCATTAGTAATGTGTGTATGGAAAGTTAAGAAACAGCACAGATCATCATCCTGTTAATGCAAAGCACTTAACCTTTACTCGAAAGAAGGTAATATACATCCTGAAATTACAGATAGATACATTATGAGCAAAATAAATTCACAATGAATAACCTCTCATTTGAATTCACCAACTGATGTGGTGTAAACTAGAAAATGTTTTCCATGTTAAGAGGGGAAAGGTGAGAAGCACACCTAAAAAGCATGGATGTATAGGTATTTACTGTATAATACACTGTAAAAAATGTTCTAGATTAGGCAGTAGTCCACAATGCTAACAACTTCACAAAAAAGGAAGGAAACAGTAAATGAAATCAGGAACTTGATCTTCAGTCATCCTCTTACTAATTTCAACTGCAATGCATATCATAAATAGATGTGGGGCTAACACAAAAGCTGAAAATAGGTCTACAAGCAAGATTCCACAATTTCAGCATAGCTGAAACAATAAATGGCCACTCTGCCAAATTTTAAACTTGGAGAGCAACCAGCTAACCTGTTACAAACCTCAATCTGTAGGCGCCTCTGCAATCACTTCTTGTGCCAAACACCTCCAACTTAAGCATGTTAAAATAGTTGTGGCCCTTAAAAATTTGTGTAGATTAAGTTGCTGATTTTTTTTTTTTTTTTTTTAACCTTTGTACGTGTGAAATGCTTTTCATAACAAAAGAAGAAGAAAGGTTAAAGGAACAAAAAGTGTCTCTTCAATCTAAGCCTTAGAACCTCTTTAGCTAGGGAAAAGTTGTTAGTTTAACTTTCGAATTCTAAAAAATTGTCATCTAGCTTGAGTCATACAGCTTCAGCTGATGCAGTCCCCGCCCCCACAGGTCAAAACCTTGATCCGCACCATTGGTGTGGATCATTTAGGATGGAGAGAACTACACATTTACATATTTAACATTTTTCGCTTTTTTTTTTTTCTTAAAAATGAAGGACACTACAGTAGTTGACAACTCAAAAGTATTAATGTGATGCAAATTTGTAATTTTATAAACCTACAAGTTGAAAGTCTTCTTCAAACTGAGTACATGTTCTTTGTCGTGGACCCACTTTTGCTAGAGGTGTCATCATGGGACTGGTATCCAATAAGAGTTTTGATGGGGAGATTCAAGCGTTCTTTGTATTGTTGCCTGAATGGGAATAAGAAACAAAACCATCAGATATAGCTTGATCACTGATGTCGCATGGGGAAAAAAAAGAGCATATAACATCCCAAAAAGTATAAAGGACTTCTCTACTGGTGTAAATTCATGGGTCTGTTCAGAGCCAAACATGAAACTTTTAGAGTAAGAATATAGTTGCCCTGTTTGTTAGCATCCCCTAGTGGATTACAGGCATTACGAAAAAAAGAAGGGAGGAAGATGTTAAAAGATACTGGTACTGGGCAAAGACACCAGAGAAAATGTTTTAATCCTATTTAAAAGCAGTTGGGCTCTCACTAAAAACACTGATAAAAAATAAATGCAAAAAAGGTAATTAGTGATTATGTTTGTCAGTGAGCTCGCGTAACCATTTCCAGACATCTTGTTACTGCAGTTACAATCAAACACCTTGAAATAACTGGAAATCCGTTCAAAACCTTTTTACTGCTTTGTCTGCATTTATTATAATGTTGGTAGAAAGACACTCATTTCTGAAATAAATTGCTTTAAAAAATCTGCAAAGGTGCTCAAGTTGTAAGCCCCAGTACTGTATAACATTTTGCTCATATTAAATGAGCAAACCCCTGACAGGAGCAGTTAGTTTGAATGAACGTAAAGGTAAAAGTACAGAAACAGGAAGACACATTATGTAATGCAGCATGTAATGTTCGGAACTGTTTTGTAGAATGCCATTTTTTGTCACAACTAGCTTGGGGATAACACTTTAGCTTGTGGCTAGAGAATTGGACTGGATACAGTAAATCATACATATCGAAAAGCATTGAACTTTTTCAATGTGGAGAGCCCTAATAAGCTGAAATAGAATCTATCCAAAATATCTCTAATTGAAAGGTTTCAACATTTTTGCTGTATCACAAAATGTACTGAATCAAGATACCATTGAACGGACTAGATTTTGTAAACGGTTACACCTCCATGTATATACAAACAAAAAGGTGGCCCACCCTATCGTCATGATAGCTTCTCTATTTTGGCAGTTTCCTGTCCAGATGGCTATTTTATCCCCTTTTGGTCGAACGTTGACCACAGCTCCACATACGTCATCACTGGCCTCATCAAAAGACTCCCCAATTAAACACAACAGCTGCAAAGTAGATCAAAAAAAGCAAAATCAGGTGAAAAAAGAACAAGCTGCAGGTATTGTCTTCTCTGACCCAGAGATCTTAGCTTAATGCAAAAAAAAATGGAAGCCTACTGTCTCCATCCAGTAGCGGTCTAGGTCATTATGCCGCTGCTGTTTGCTGAGGGTCATTAACCATCTTCCTCCAAGTTTATTCCTGTCATCTTCCCACATGGGCTTGATGCCATCCTAAGACATGCAAAAGATTAAAACAGAAAAAAAGTCATTAAAAAGATACTGGGTGAATCAGTACTTACCGGGGAGACGTAAACCAGGGAATAGACAAGTAATAAAATGCTTTTCCATCATACCTTAAATAAGCAGTAATCACAACCAAATCCAAGTTTACTGGGTTGTTGTATATGATTGTATAATCTGTTGGATTAAAACAAAACACATAAATCCATATAAAGAGGACTGTCAGTATTTCAGAATTCTACAGAACCACTTTTATTCAATTTTAGAAATAGCGGTGCAAAACACTTACGCCCAGAAATCTTCAACAGTGTCAAATTTTGAGATCAGTCGCAGGTTTTCTGTCCAGCTTTTGCTCTTGTCATTTTTGAAATACCACAGAGCCCACCTGTAAAAGAGATGAGTTTGAATAAATGATCACCAATGACATTAAAGGTCCTCATTCAAGGCATATATGTTACTGGAAAAACATGACACACCAAAATGTATTAATACAAGGGGTCAATGGGTTATGCTTCACTGTAAATAAATAAAGGGCAAACTGAACAAAGAACCTTGACTTCTTTCAGGCTAACTGTAGCATAATGAATTGTCTTTCTATCAAAAAGCCATTGTATTGAGTAACATTATTCCTTTATGCAGGCAAAAAGGGAGGCAGGGGTCATCAGTGTGCCATATATTTAAATAGTGCACAGAGCAGTCTTGGCCTTAGGGTGGAAAAAAAAATCACATTTGTAGGTTTACCTACAATGGCTTTGTCTTAAATAGAAAAAAGAATTTCACCAAATCCATTTAAAATGATGCATCTTTACATGTTGAGTAAAGTGTCAGGCCTATGTCTACAATCAGTGAGACATCACTGGTCCAGGGATGAGCAACTGAGAGCAATGTGCAGTCACAAGGTCGATGGGTCTGGAAAGAGACCGCTCAACATGTGTGGTCAGCACTTTTCACAGGCCTACAACACACTGAAACTGTCACCGCATCATATATGTCGTTCAGACGAGTAAGAGCCATGAGACCGCTAATTACATTATTGTATCCAAAGTGTCCACTTTTAATTAACATATGCTTTGCAGTAAGCTTTAAATTACATGGCAAGATCAGCATTAGACCCCACCTGAAATAAACACTGCAACAAATTCGGGGCAAAAAGACCTTGTGTGAAATCTAAATGAAAACAACTATGTAATACAAGAAAAAAAGTACATATTTTTACCTGTTTTGCAAAGGGTGTTTAATATACTGTTCAGGGCTTGCAACAGCTGGGGTAGGACTATCATTTGTAGCTTCTTCACTTTCAGTTCCTCGCTGCAAGAACAAATCCAGATTTTGGACAAATTGAAGGCACTGTAATTTTTTAAACTACTGATTTTACCACGGTCAACATTAAAGCAAATGTAACGACAGATCAAAATACGGTTGTATAAACGTTCAATAAAATGTAACTAAATGTACAGACCATGAAATGTAACCTATAATGACATAGGAAAAAGTATAGTTGGGGAGGGGTTACGAATCAGGGCCTGGTTATCCACCTCACCATCACCAGATAACTGCAAACAGATGCTGGAACTAATCAGAGAACCAATAAATAATAAGTACTGGTCCGACACTTCTGCTTGTATAGCGACTTATTTAAGCGGTTATCCTAAGACTAAATGTCCTGGATAGCAGCAAAAATAAAACAAAAAAGTAAACTTGAATGTGGACCAAAAACATACTGTCGAGGAAACCCAAATCAGTTTGATAAAAATCTTCAGATCGCCACGTTAACTCAAAGTTCATTCATAAAGAACACCGCTTGAGTTGTGCCCTTAGTTAGGGTCCAATACTTGATTATACGATACCTTAATTAAGCTCAAACACTACATTGTATGAGTTCTTAGTTAGGCTCCAACATTTCATTATGTGTCCTTACTTAGGCTCCAACGTTTCATTATATGTGTCGTTAATTAGCTTCTAAAATTTCATTACATGCGCCCCTTAGTTATGATCTGGAACTTCATTATGTGTCCTTAGTCAACGTCCACCCCGAGTGAATGAGGGCGAGTGAGTGAGGAAGGCAGGGGGAGCTAATCTGGGTCCCGGACTCTGGGCTGAGCTAGCCTGTAAACCGAGCTAGCAGCCAACACACGTGTCCGCCTGTCTGGACACAACTGGCTTCGCACGGATGAATCGGCAAAAAAGAAAACAGTCGCTTCGTTCAAATGAGTTGACGTCGCTGAAATAACGAGAAGACCGTCGTTGATTTATAGATGTGATGAAGGAGGAACAGTGCGTGCTGTCGTGTCTCTTAAGAGCGGAGAAAGTGAGCCGTGCCCCAGCCAGGTCTCTGAAACAGAGCCTGCAGTCAGGAGCGTTAGCCTAGCAGTTCCCCTCCAGCTCCTCCAGCACCAAAACTCACGCTCAGCTCTAACATATTTCAACACACTGAGGTAAAGTGAACAACTAGCGAGTCGAAGCGTCGTCGTTTTACCATTCCGAACACCGAGAACGCCCTTTCTCCGCGGCCCCCAACCCCTCTTACCGGCTCCGATGTCGCCATCTTGCCCGTGCTGAGCATCTGCTGCCTCTCCGGCGCCACTGCGTCACGCGAAACCGTTCGAACTGTACGGCGGCTCGCGTGGGACACGCAGTAGGACAACACAGACACGAATGGCTCATGTGCTGCACAGTGACAGTCTATTTAATACAGAAGCAGTATATTTAGTACAGTGGCAGGCTATTTAATACACTGACAATCTGTTTAATACTGTTTAGTATTAGTCTGTTTAATACACTGGCACTCTGGTTAATACAATGGTCATATATTTCATACAGCAGCAGTCTATTTAATAAAGTGACAATAAGTTTAATAAAGCGGCAGTCTAATTAATACAGTGGTAGTCTGTTTAATAGTGGCAGTCTGTTTAATACAGTGGCAGTCTGTTAAAAAGTGGTCATCTCTTTAATACAGTGGCAGACTGTTTAATACAGTGGTAGTCTATTTAGTACAACGATAGTCTATTTAATACAGTGACTATTTGGTCTATTTGGTACAGTGTTTAGTACAGTGACCTTATGTGCTGCACATGCATGTGCCAGTGGCGTTCTCCTCAGTTCACACACTTTCAGTGCTTGTTTTCAGATTATTAAGACATCTTCTCTATACAGCTGTATAATGTGAATATTTCAGAGCCGGGGGATGGGATAGACTTTAGTAAGACATTGTATTGCCCAGCACTAATATTTCTTTTGTATTGCTTACCTTTGCCAAGACTATTTAGAACAGTGGCAGAATATTTTGTACACTGGTAGTCTGTTTAATAAAATGGCAGTCTATTTAATACAGTGGAAGTGTATTAAATACAATGGTAGTCTATTTTCAACAGTGGCAGTCTTTTTAGAACACTGGTAGACTGTTTTAAAAAGTGGCAATCTATTTAATACTGTAGCAGACTATTTAATTAATACAGTGGAAGTCTGTTTAATACAGTGGAAGTCTGTTTAATACAGTGGAAGCATGTTTAGTACAGTGACACACATGCTGCACTTCACCTCCCACCACACAACACAAACCACCTCAGTTCACTTTTACTGCTAGTTTTCAGACTATTCATACATTTAGCTAAAATAGAACTGTGGCTAATATCACCTTCTCCTATCAGTCTTCTATCAGACTTCAGTATCAGTGTAACATTTAGTTTTGTGCCACTAGTATTCCCAAAGACATTACCAAGTACAAATATTTCTTATGTATTCCTGAGCTTTACATAGCTTATTTAAAACAGTGGCGTAACATTTACAACACTGGTAGGCTGTTAAATACAGCGTCTTCCAAAAATTGCTCAAATGCAGTTTTTCCTGTCTGTTCACTTACAGGAGGAAAACTGTTGAGAATTCCAGTAAGAAAGATCAAGATGCAACAGCTTATTTAGCAACACTCTGGTCCCTATTTTCCTGCAAGACACAGCAGTTCAGTGTACATTGTACAGAACAGATTTGGTTTATCTTCACATTTTCTTGTAGTAAGCGGAGTTTAAAATGAAATTAAAGTATTTTGGGAGCATGTTTGGGGACACATTTAGGGTTTACACTAGGCATTTTTATTTTTACCACATCACATATTCACATTTTTTCACTATACACAGGTGCTCTGACCCTCAAGACTATCTGCTAACAGTGTTTCACAAGACCTACAGTAAAGATTGTTACATTAAGATTATTACTGTGCTCTTACTGTATAGCCATTTTATTCACTAACCCTCTCAAAAAAGGCAAAGCTACACATCTTCATGTCTTTGTCATTCATAAGTGATAGTAAATTAGTGGCAAATCAAGAAAAAAGTATGTTTTGTATAGGTAGATTTTTTGCCTCCCTGCCTGCACCTTTCTGCCCTAAATGCCCCAGAAAAATATATAATTTAGGTAAAAACTGTCTCATAACAGAACCATCGGCAATGCGTCTGCAATAGGTTTCTAGGCTAGTGCTTTTATTGGCATTAAACACTTTGGATGTCTGGTTCCTACCAGCACCACTGTGAACATTTGACTTGTAGAGTTTTTCTAGAACAGAGCAGTAAACACATTCTTCCTGAACATTTGTAAAGGATTATTTCTCAGAATATTTACACTTATAAATTGTCTTCATTTCTAGGCCTAAATTTCTTTCCATTATATAGTGTGTTTATATAGGCACAAATAGACTAACTAATAGACTGTATAATACCTGCTTCCATTTTATTTCCTTCAAGCTGGTGCTGTTTTATTGTCCAAAAACATATTCTAAGAAAACAGCAAGACACTAGGAGGTATGAATGACACATAAATCACAACATCTGCAATGTTCACAGACTTTAATGGTTTACATTCAAAAGCAATGACCATTTCAAAACCGTCAGTGCAGATACCGCCTTAAACTAAAATCTGAAATTCATTCGGAAGACAATGTGAGAATTTGTTTGAGAAACTGTTTGGGCACAAAATTAAAAAAGTAAAGAACCAAAGAGTCAGCAAGTTAAGAAAGCAATTTAATGTCATTATGTGTAAGAATGTCGTATTTTGCTTATGAAGAGCACAAAGCTTTCATGTCAATCTGTGACAATTGGTAATTAAAAGTAAAGGGCAGATTAAGCAAAAATCTTTATTTATGTTTGGGGGGATGCTTTAATCTTAATGTAACAATCTTTACTGTAAGTCTTGTGAAAAAGTGTCAGTAGATGTTCTTGAGTGTCATGCACGTTGATCAATGACACTCAGCAAACAAGCAAAAAAGCCACTTTCATTCATCTAAAAAAGTGACATAACAACCCAGGGTTACTATAGGTGCTCTTCATTTATTTAGGAAAATGATCTTTTCTGTATGTTTTACAAAATAACTTAACACACTGCTGGATTATCCACAAAAGAAACTCTCCTTGTTCTCCTTGTTCAGCAAAAAATACCAATTATATTGAACTCCAAATGATGTCAAGTTCCCTAGATAAGAACCAAATACAGTGAGTCTCTCAATAAAGCCATTGAAGACTAAAACAGCTGGGATAAAGATATGACGGCTTTAGAATTAGGATTTCTGAGCACACCATAATGTGGCATATTTACACAGTACAAGTTTTAGCACCTTAAGAATAAAAAAAGAATAGCTTATAATAAAATAACTTTAGAGGACATTTTCTTCTTGACTGGAGATAGACAGGCTGAAACATCAGTTTGAGGTGAAATGGGGCATACCATTTAATATAGCAAATAAATGTAATAAAAATCATATTGATTAAAAAAACAATAATATTATGCAGACATTTACCAAGAATACAAATGGTAAAATACGGGGTGATTTATTTAAAATAAAAAAGCACTATGCAGCAATAAAAATCCAATGTTCTGATCTCAGGAGGATGTATAGATCTTAACAAAAGCACCAGTGAGAAACATACAGTAAAACTGTTCAGACAAATCAGACAAATCTCAGCACATTTGAATGACAAAATATAACATATCTGATTATGTATAAAAGGCTGTTTCAAGTCATGTTTTAAACTCTTTGGGAGTTGAAAAACCTAAAAAAAATTGGGATAATAGTAATAATATCTTTAATGTTCCAGTATTAAAATGGTTTCAATTTGACACATTATCAAAATGCAGCATATAACGTTCCATGATTATTGCTTTGATAAGCATGGTTTAAAAATCATGGGTGAGTTCCAAACAAACATGCAAAGCATATATACAGAAATTGGATGAAGGAGGTCACTCATAAACAAAAACGACTGTGCATACAGGACATTTCGGAAGTCAAGTTGTTTAAAAGTGCTTTTTTTCAGACAATGCCATGTAATACGGGAATATGTTTCATAATGATGTTATGTATCTATGTACCTTCATTACCAACATCACTGTAATAAAACCAATGCTACATGTATGTTCAAATCTAACTAAAACTCTAATGTGTCACAATAAAAGATTAATGTATGTTTGTGGTTATTCAAAGTAACTGCTACAATGGCACCATAAAATAGCGATTACTGACAAAAGAGCACCCAAGGTTGAAACAAAAACAATCGAATTCACATTTTACAATGTCAATTCTGAGTGTTTACTACACACATCATTTACAGGTTGACACAGTCATATTGCAGTAAACAGGCTTGGACCAGAAATTAAATACAAATAGTTGTGAAAACGTTCAGAATAAATAGTCACATCTTCTATGCACTAATTTCACCTTTTCTGTATAAAACCAGTTTTTAAACATCTGTTCTGAGCACCGTCTCTTTAACATTAAAAAAACAGACATGTATACGCACCAAAACTCACAGTTTAAAAACTGACAAATGGGTAGTCAGCATTGTTTTAAAAGCTGAGATGAAGAATACAAATGAAAAAAAAGCACACGCATAAACAGGTGCCGAAGAGATAGAGCTGACTGAGGTAAGGCATTAGCTAAAAAAAGTGGCACTGGCCACTGTCACGTCCAGCGGTTATAAGGTCCAGTGACCTGGGTAAGGGCATATGGGGCTGATGTGATGAGGCCATCCCGTGTGGCTGTTAGTGACTGCCGTGTGGGGACCTTTAGCTCTTCCCGCCACACATCCTCCTCTCCACTTTCCGTATCACTCTCTGCTGCCTTTGGCCTTTTGGACTTGGCAGAGTTTAAGGCTCCGGGCTCCAGTCCCAGCCGCTCGGCCTCCTCTCTCTCCCTGGCCTTTTCTGCCATCTTGGCCTCCCACTGGAGCAGCCCGTGGCCAGACAGGTTAAGGCTCTTGTGCTGGTAGAAGACCAGAGAGATACGAGTGGGGTGGCTGCGGTTGGGCCGCAGGATGGGGGTGGTGGCGTGCAGCTCTCGACGAGCACACTCAATGAGGATAGAACCATGAGATGGAGCCACTGCAACCCCGCCAATTTCTCCGTCCAAGAAGTTGTGCTCGCTGTCTGACCACACCTCCTCAGCTTTGACCTCTTCAGGGGTCAGGGGACGTGGGGTTATTGATGGTCCATTGTAGTCTTCTACGCTTGGCTGCGCCTGGTGGAAGTTCACACGGCTGTGAAGACCTTCAGCCCGGGATGGCGAGAGAAGTCTAGGAGCTGCTCCACCCTGGAAACAACTCACCTCCTCAGACTCAGCTTTTACTGCAAAGCAGTTGTCACGGAAACTCGAGGACTTAGGTCCCAAGGGACCATCCATGTGCTGCTGGTTTCTGAATGGTTTCGTCTCTGACAGCTCAAGAGAGCTGTGCCTCGCTGTTTCAAGCCCTGTTCCATATCTGAGGAGAGGAGTGCTGTTGTTCTGGGCCAGTTCCCCAGCGTTCTGATAATGTGGGGCCTGGAAAATGGGATGAGGAGATGAAGAAAGTGCCGGTGTATCTCGACTCAAGCTCCCTGGAGGAGCACAGTATGTACTCCTGTAAGGACTGGAGGTGTCCAATAAGTCCAGTAAGTGGCTCTCCATGTCTGGAGTCCTGGGATGTCGCATAGGGGAGGAGTAAGGATTAGGGGAATGTGTCTCTGTTTTGAAACACGGTGAAAGCCCAGAAGAAGTGCTTTTAAAACCTATTTAAAAAAAAAGCAAGATTTTAAGAAGTCATTTAAAAGGTGTCAAGAAGACTAGCACTTTAAATTCTAAAAATAATTAAGGTGGACCACACAAAACTGCAATTACATTTTACGCTGAGGTAACAAAGTCTGAACAAATCTGATGATTCTATTTTAGGGTTGACGATTCGTGATCCTGAGGACCCACATCACAGCAATGTTTCTGTTCCTTTACTCAACATTGTCAAATCATCTTATTAGCTAAAAAAGAGATATAGTAAGTTCTTCTTGAATTCAACCAGGTGTACTAAGGCTTTGGTTCATCAAAATTGTGCAGTGCTAAGGGTTGACAGGGACACGATACCGTAAAAGCTCTCTTTTGGGAATGTGGGACAGAATTAAGAAAAGTTCATACAGCAGTGTTACAGAAGAAAACAAATAAAACACAGCTCAATAAATCAGAGACTGTTGATACCTTTGAGAGGCCCATTCTTCACTTTCACGGGGGTGACCTGCTTTTTCTCCACGCTACTGTGTTTGTCTCGCTCTCTCTTGGCTTCCTGTCTCTTCTTACGGGCAGACTTGACAGGCTCAGCCAACAGACGCACCTCTCTTGGGAAGGAAGAGAGGACCTGAAGTGCTCCAGACTGTACCTTAGCCCACTGGCCCTCCACCCGGCCAAACTCATCGGTCTCCGAGATCTTATAGAGAGGAAGGACATGCAGCTGCTCATCCTCCGGAATGTTTCTCACTGCACGGTTATCCTCCTTAGTTAAAGTGCATACCTGCAGGCCAAACAAGGATTTTTTTTGTGAGACATTTTTGTGTTTTGAGATGTAAGGAACCTCATGGACCTGGGTGGTATCATTCCAGGATTAAGGCAAAAAAACCCAAAACCTTTCCACACTAAATGTCATAAGAGGAGCGGGATGTGTTTCAATTTGTCATCAGGAAATGGGAGGACAACAAACAGCCTTAACTTGTGTTTAACTGGTCTTAAAAAGTCATGTAGCTATTCATATTTTATTTTGAAAATATTTACGTGTTCAGTTGTTGTAGGTATTTAAAATCATTCCATAGTTGAACCATCTTAGTGTTTCATTAGTATATTCAAGTATACTAGAGCTTTGCCTCAGGAAATGTACTGAACTGTATCTATACACACATATCTGCTGACCTGACAGTAATTCATCTGAAATATTGCTATCTGGGACATCATGAATCCAGTGGATGTGCAGCGTATGGGGCACCATGAGTTTGTACTATCAGATGTGCCACTGGTGTTAGTAATGAAGGGAAGTGTAAATTGTACTGATTCTTAGTAACTAGCATAAACTTTCTTTCATTATTCTGGAAAGTTGCTAAAAGTTGCTTTCTTCTCTTTCATAAGAGCGGTGCAACTGCAAGTCGATTCTTTGAATCAAAACTCTGAATCAAAATCAACTATTTGAAACAATAGAACTATTTCTATTGTAATATAAGTAAAGTAAAATGTCCATTTATCATGCACTACAACATGCCACACAGTGTGAATAATATGAAACTGTTCACTGAATTTAACCCATTCATCTGAGTGAATCAGCGGGCAGTCAGTGACACAGCACCCGGGGAGCAATGCGTGGCCACTTGCACCACTTGCTTGACATGCTCGTGATGGGGTGTAATGATAGTTTCTCACATTCATGAATTAATTTTGGGTTAACTAACTTCGGCCTGTGTGTAGACTAAAATGGAATGTGTGTGTGTTTGTCACGGTCGCCTCGCCTTCCCCCTGTAGACACCGATGCTCCCCTTCATTCTGTCCGTTTCTGCCTGTATCCCAATCCCCCTCCGTTCCTCCCTTCCTCCCTTCCTCCCTTCATTCCTTTCTCCCATGTGTGTCTCCCCGCTCCATTTGTGTCACAGCCCGTCTTTATCAGTTACACCTGCGCCTCGTCACGTTAATCCTCGTCTCACCTGTCTTCCTTCCCCAGCCTCTATTTAAACCCAGCCTGACCTCGGGCCTAACATGCCCGTATTTGTTCTACTTTGTGTGGTTGTGTTTGGCTGTTCCTGATTGTCCTTGCCCTGTTTGAATGTTCATTGTTTTCTTTCTTGTTTCCGCAGACTCGTGCTTCTCATTGATTCTGGTTTCTGCGCCCAGAGGTGTCTGGAAGTTCCCCCGCCTGTTCTTGAGGCTGCCTTGTTTCCTTTTTTGTTTGGTTATTCAGAAGCACGAGTCCTGCCTTTTGCTTTTCGAGTGTCCCTTTTTTTGGCTGAATTATTCTGTTGTTTTGGTTGAGTCGGGGTTTCCCTTTGTTTGTCATTTTCCTGTGTTTGGTTATTAAACTTTTCGTTCTGTTTAGCTCTGCGTCCTCCCCTTTTCCCTCGCCCACACCATGACAGTATTGGTCTGTACTTTGTAGATTGTACTCTGCAGAAGGATGCTGAAGGCAAGAAGTGGAGTCAACAACACCTGCTTCAGCAGCATGCTTAAAGTCACAAATTGACAGCACACATTTTCATTAAGTAAAACGAAATAATTAAAACTTTTTCTATGTGTATGTAGGGTTCATTAATTGTTGTAACTGTTTCAGTACAACTGCTTAGAGAAGGGATACCTTACTATAGAGATGAGTGAATCAGTGTTCCTATGTATATGTCAACTTCTGTTTATTTAAGAGAGGGTTGTTATTTCTAGTATATTACAATGTAATATAAACATAAGAAGTACTAAGTTCCCCCAAGTGAATGAAATGACTGGAGAGATTATGCTTACCACAGTACTCCCATTGTTCATGTTGTGTGTGTCCCTGTGAGCATGAGCACAGAAGTCCACACACGCAGTCACACCAGAGAATGGACGACCCTCTCTTCTGCCCAGACGACAGTCTTGTCCCAACTGCTCCTGCTCCACCTGTAACATCAAAAGTCAAAACATAAAACTCATCTGTGGCTATGCAGCCCATCATGCACAAGCTGTGATGTACTGAGTTCTGACACCTTTCTATCATAGCCAGCACAAACTTTTTCAACAGTTTGAGTTACAGCAGCTCTTCTGCGGGATCAGACCAGAGGGGATAGCCCTCACACGCATTATTAAGCTTTGGGTGATAATGGCCCTGTCACCTGTTCTCCCTTTGACCACTTTTGGCTAGTACAAATCACTGCATACCAGGACCCCCCCACCTGGAAATGCTCGGACTTTTTAGTGTCATCACATTTTGACGTTTATCGAAATTACACACACAAATGTATTTACTTACATTTTTTACTACATGCACACACATATATTTATACTTAAATATTTATATTTATATAATATTTGGTATAGTGTACATTTTTTAGATTATGCGGTTATAATATATTGTTTTATTTTATTGCTTTTGTTACTTCTATTTTTACTGTACACTTCAGTGAAGAACAATACAAACTTCCCATTTCCCATTAGTCCCATGGGACTAATAAAAGGTTTCTTATTGCTCAGATCCGTACACTTGCCCATTTCTCCTGCATCTAATGTGACTCTTTACTTGCCGTCCAATATATCCCACAGTTTGACAGGTGCCATTGTAACACAATAATCAATATATATGTATTGATAGAAATTAGCATGAGATTATACTATGTGCACATTAAAACCAGTAGAGGGTGTTTCTCTCTATGCACAGAGGCTCATATAGAACTGGTGTTTTAACTTTTATGGTGATATATGTCACAGCTCGGTCAGTGGCCGTTAGGGGCCACTGCTTTTCTGTTGTCTTTTTTTTGGTCTTATATTTTGACATTCTGTTCTGTTTTCCTGCTTGTTTCCTGTTTCCACCTGTTTTGCATTTGTTCTTTGATTTCTGTCTGTATTTAAGTTCTGTTTGTGTAGCCCACAGTTGTCTGTCCATCGCCTCATTTCTCCTCGTGTATGCCTTGTCTAGATCCTGTTTTTCATATTATCCTGTTCATGTTTCTAGCGGCCCTTGTGCCATGTTTTTGTTTCTGTTTTGTTTTGTTTTGTTTTGAATAAAGTCAACCACAGCATGGATACCTGCTTTCCAGCCTGGTCCCTGCCCCAAGGTAAATCGCGGACACGGGTTCCCCCCGTCGCCCGTGACAACATGTCACCAGTATTCTGGAAAGTGTCACTCTTCAATAAAAAAATAATGAATCAAATTATTGGTGAATAATTTTGGTTAAAAAAATTAAAATAAAATAAATAAATAAATAAATAAATTATTGGTGAAGGTGTAAGTGAAGTTCATCACATCAGGATATTCAGGCTTTAGCAGGGTTCAGTAATACTGAAATAAAAAAACTGGTCCTAAGTCTGATTTATCAGTCTACTCAGGCTTTAGTACAACACTGAGATAAATAAACGTATAAATTATGGACCAATTTCTCAGACTATCCAGGAAACCCGACTTATATATACTTTTATTAATTTAGCAGGCAGATATTCCAAAACTATTCCCCAAAACCTGTAAAAATGATTGTAGTTTGAATACTGCCTTTCCAAATGTAGACTGAACTGAATAGATAGAATCCTAATACATGCATTGTATTACATTCCCAACCCTGATAATCCACATGTGCATTTCAATGCAGCCTTAACGTGGTGGACAGCACGTTCTATAGGAGCTGTCTGTCACTTTTGTGCGTGAAGGAATTCCTTCGCTTCAGCATTAAAGTGATGCTGACTGTGAAAATAATCTTTCGATTGCAGGCTAGCAGCAATGTGTGGTTGCTGACTCTTAAGCCTCTCTCAGTGTAAAGTGCTTGGCACCCTGCTGTGCCGGATTACTATATCAAAACGACGCAAGTAGGCTGGCCATGTTGACAAGAGCGACCCTAAATTCGAAGTTATACAGCGGCATAAATTGTACACAAATAGGTGCCAGGCGGGAAGGATGAACTGTGTATGGAGCTGCATTTATATAACTTGCGCACACACACAGACACACAGACACAGACACACACACACTCTTCCCTATCACACCCAACCCCCAGCACCTCAAGCCTTTAGATGTCTGAGCAGGAGAGAGGGAATGAGAAGTAGGAGAGGAGGAGAGGAATAAAGGATGGAAATGAAGAAGGGGGCAGCATATGGAGACAAAAGAGAGCCGGAGCAAGGCAGCCAGAGCCTTTGCCAAGGCAGAGCTGTGACCTATTAATGACGGGCTGAGGAATTCTCCGTACTGACCCGAAACACATTCCACCGAAGTGTAAACGTTAACCCCCACCTTACCACCGTACACTGGCATATGTGCCCATTGCTTTACACTGCTCTGCATAACCTCCAAGCCGCAAAAGGAGAATAGTGATCTTAGAACAGTTCACGTAAAAGGATCTTTTTCCAAGCGTTTTGGAATCATTTCAGTTGGTCTTTTTATTGTAAACTTCTCACACAATGCAAAAGTGCAGCAATGTCAAAACTGAGTTAATACAGGCAGATATGCATTATATGTATTACGCTGTCGGAACAAAACCTCCGGAAACTCATATGTGTCTGTGTATGTGTTTGTGTGTGTGTTAAAATGTAAAACACATATAAGCACATAGTTTTGATATATGTATATATGCATTTAATTTAGTGCTGGGATGTTAACGCCGTTAACGGCGCAAGATTCTTATCGCGCGATAAAAAAAATATCGCCGTTAACTGCACCGCCCCCCCAACCCCCCCCCCCACCGGACAGAGTGAGCTGTGTCTATACTACGCAAGCTGTGATGAATTTCACCTTGATATTTCAGTGACTTGTCCGGCTCGCGCACGTTTTAAACTTGTCTCAATCTCTCTGTTGTGGGGGGGGTGGGGGGGGGGGGGTAAACGCCGTTAACGCCAAGATTCCAATGAAAAATGTATCTATGCCCACCTCTAATTTAATTACATTCTTGTACATACATAGATGTAAGTACACTTTCGGTTTAGCATCTGTGACAACCTTCATTAATGGACAACCATTTTGATGTTTATGCAAATCTTTCAAATTCACACAGCCGACAGAATCGCTTCATATGTTATAATGAGCTACACATACACAGCTGTTTAAACATACAGGCCTGTCATAATTGCCATGATTATCACAAATAACACATTCACTGAGACACACCGTTTCATTTGTTGCGATACATGTCTGTTTACAGGGCATCTCCACATAATGTTTGTAGCTAATGCTAACACACAAGTAATTAGCCAGTGCTAATAGCCAGATTTGTAAATGCTCTCTTCAAGAAAACAAGTACTGCACAAAGTTCTTTTAGGAATGCCATAGAACCAAAATTAAGAACGTTGCATCTCAGGTTGAAATCTGAAACTCATTTGTGGACCACCCAGACCTTTAGTCTCATCAATACACACATTCTGTCGATTACAATTCCCCACAAATGATAAGACACTTCAGATTAAAACAGGGTCAGATAAATTAATGTCATCTAAATTGCATTGCTTCCTTTTATTACTGCTGCTTTTTTTAAAATAAATATTTAATGCTGATTTTAAACTTTTATTATGAAATTATTTTAAAAAGGTTATTGGAAGCTACCTCTCACGTTCCACCGCCAGTACCTTTATAACACCCACCAGGGGGCCGTGATCCACACTTTGGACGAACCCAAGAAATACTTTCGGTTCCCCTAAAGAACCCTATGTGAAACGGAGAAGGTTCTTAGGAAAAACACTTTTGGAGAATCCTTTAAAGGTTTACAGACTTCATAAAAGTTCTGTACCAATTTAACGGATGTGTTTCTTGGAATTACATTACTTTTACTTAAATGGTTCTCCAACCACCGAAAGGTTTTTAGGCAACGTTTTAGGTAACTTCACTTTGAAATGTGCAATGCAGCTAGCTTTATAAAAATAAACACACACACACACACACACACACACAAGCTACTTAACTATTTTATATGCAAACACAGCATCAATATGGCGACTGAAGAACCTCTGGACGCCACCAACCACAACGTCTTCAAGCTATATATATGACCACAAAAACACATTGTTCTTAATGTACGAAAGGATATTGGGGTGGTTATCTGCACCATAGGCATCACTTGCTGCAAACTTTCAGACCAACCAGCATTGTTTAACAGTTCACACATAGTGGAGGAGATGATCTACCTCTTGTGCACCTAACATATAGGGGACCCTCACAATAGCTTATACTGACACTCAAAGATGGGCTGCAGGGTCTAAACTTGGAAAGTGCTCCTTTATGATGGAAGGCTCTGCAGCCCTCATTGTGCCTTATACACTCATAAACACCTCAATGCTGCTACAATGACCGTGATGGTATTGCTGCTATCATAAGAATGGTTAACTGCAACCATGTGTTAAAACTGACCAATGAAAAAGGGTTAGCTGACAAATTGAAAACAGTATGATAACAGATGGGCAACAGTCTGTAATTTTACACCCAAACAGTGGATCTATAAGGTCTGTGAAGCTCCTAAAGTGGCCAGTGAATGGAAGCAGGTAGGAGTCTCTATTAATGGACAATGACTATACCCTCATAACTTTTGGTACATTGCTTGGCAGCCGAAATGTCCATATCCTAGAAGCAGATAGAATGCCATGTCAAGCGGCATTCTATGGCAGTGCAGTACTAGGCACTGTTCTAGAGTTCTCTGTGGACGGAGATTGAGGCCCTGTCCACACGAACATGGGTATTTCTGAAAACTGAGGTTTTTCTATGCGTTTTTGGCCTTTCGTCCACACGTAAGCGGCGTTTTGGGTCAGTTAAAACGTAGGTTTTTGAAAACTCCGGCCAAAGGCTATTTTTGAAAACTCTGTTTCGAAGATTTTGAAAAACGGACCATTTCACGTTTACTGTGCGACACTCATATAACATCATCGTATGCGCCTTGGTTATCATCTAAAATGCCTGACGTGTACAAAATACTGCGGCTCTCAACCGCGTTAGAAGTGTTGGTGTGTTTATACTTATGTGCGGAGTTACTGTCCACCCAGTATGAAGGGCAGAGACGTTAGAGTCAGCTTCGGTTGCTATTACATTCAACACAGGCACTGTCTCTGCCCTGCGCCCGCCGCCAACGTCGGCGCCGGTTTTGGATGAGACCTGGGGGGTATTCCATGAAACAGGATTACTGGAAAGTCTGGCTTATTTCAAGGGAAAGTAAGTCAGACTTTCCCCTAATCCTGTTTCATGGAACATCCCCGGTCGGAACAGCAGTTGGTGGTTTACTTTTTGCGCTATTGTTGTCTACCAGAAACAGGTAATGATGCTTCACCTCCAAGGCTTCTGATTGGTCACCAATGCTATACAGTTTAAGGTTATATCGCCACCTGCTGCCTTGGCATGCTCTTGACAGCGTTTTTTGCGATTGCGTATGGACGGAGATATTTTTGAAAACGTGCTCGTGTGGACGCGATTTTTTAAAAAAACAAAAACGGAAAATTTCAGTTTTTTAGAAATACCCGTGTACATGTGGATATGGCCTGAGTTTCTTTAATAAAGCAGCCCATTTGAAGGCATGGAGCCACTGACGCAACTGGAACATCCATTCCTGTGGGATTTGCTTAACACGGACCATGAGAGTGTGAGTGCATCAAGCATGGTCACATGACATTGGCCTTCCAAGATAACAGCCGTAGCCCTAGATGCAAGCGCCTTTCTTTCTTTCCTTCCCTACCGTGCCCTACATAATTGATAGATATTGCTGAGTAATGTTTTATAAAGCAACAGACTTTGATAGCATCCCTGACTGCACTGCCTGAGAAATTTGCATCATGAGACAGAGGGGACTTGCTACGGAACCCTTACTTCACTTCTTCTTGCTAATCCTCGGTTTGGCTCTTAACATGTCAAAAGGTCCATCCAGATGAAAGAGTACCAAATCAAGCCAGAGAGGTTTTATAAAGGCACATCAACAAACGACCCCAGGGGTCTCGTGTTTAGTCGCACTGATGCTACGGTCCTGCAACGACAAACGTTTCAGTCAAATGCAGTGAAGGTTAATCTGTGTGTACACAAACAGTGGTCCTAATCCGCTATTAAAACCATGTCATGCAAAAGAATCCCCTATCTGACACATAAACACCAACCATGAACCGTCATATAAAGCTTCTCTTGCTCACAGCAAACATGTGCTTACTAACGCTGCGCCCTACTTGGGCAGGCAGAATTCGCCTGCACATTTTCAGAAAACATGTGGTCCGCGCCAGCATACTGCCAGGGACACAGGCAGACAGGGTGTGCAATGGTCAGCCACCTGTCCGGGTACAGAGACCCGGAGCCACGGAGGATAGAATAGCACGCCGTTACAGGGGCTGAACAATGGGCGCTTGGTGGGAAGTGTGCAGGCAAGGGGAAACGGAAGGAGAAGAGAGGGATAAAGGGATGGGGGCACAATGGATTCCTATGGCGGGAGCCCCCGTTTGACTCACAAATAGCAGAAAAGCACTGTGGACATATTTCGCAGCATGAACAGTCGGCTGATTTCAGCATGTTGCTGACGGGCCACATGGGAGACATGCCAATGAGCAGATGTTGGGAGGATGGAGAAGGGAAATGATGAAGGGACCCCAAATAAAATAATTCATACCGAGTTCAGAAAACATGCCGAAGGAAGCATCAACCTCCGTAAATAAACAAATCTGACACATGGGTCCAAGAGTAAACCCTAGAACATGCCTTTGTACTTTCCTTGAATCCTTTTTCAGCCCCCTTGCTTTCCCAGAGCACCAAAGTTGAGGTATGTATATGCAATGCCAACATCCAGATAAGAACCTCTGAAAGACCCTGTCAGAGCTGGAGATTTGCCTCTTCGCCCTTTATATAAGCGTGGGCCATGTGGGGAAACTGGGATAGTAGGGGAAGGAAGAAGAGAAAAAGAAAAACTGGAGGTGCACACATGAATGGCCTCATTTTCATGTCATTAGGGATGAAGCGTGCACCATGCTCCGACAGAGAAGAAACTGGGGAAAGCTTGGGGAAGGAGGACAAGAGGAGTGAGGTGTTATGAGCAGAGGGTAATGGAGTAGTTGCGAACAAGAAATGGCAAAAAAATGAGGCAAAGAAATGGACTAAATACCATCAAGCACTGGAGATCAGTTGCAGTTTCTCCCGCTTTCAGACCAATCTTTCTGCTGCTCCCCGTCCTTCCTCTCAACTGCTTCATTCTTCTCCATCTCGCTCACCCATCAGTGGCGGCCCTCCTCTTGTGCTCCTTCTCCAGCTGCCCTCTTTCTCTCTCCCTCTCTCCATCATCCCCTCTCAGCGGACACCTCTCTTCGGAAGGAAGTCGAGAGCTGAACGGGGGGGCGGAGAGGAAATTTACAGTGGAAAAAGGGGAAGGGAAGGAGGGAGGGGACTTCCCTGGTGTGGGAGAAAGAGAGGGAGTGAAGGAGTGCGAGAGAGAGATTTGTTAATGTGAAAGCAGGACAGGAGAGAAAGAGAGAGAGAGAGAGAAAGAGAGAGAGAGAGAGAGAGAGAGAGAGAGAGAGAGAGAGAAAGGGGTGGTGGCTTCGGAAGAAATGTCATAGCAGGAGGAAAATAGGAGGAGTTTATCCGAGAGGAGGGGTGACTCCCCCCCACCCTGCTACCACTTTCACCATTCATTTGTTTACTCCCCAAATTTCTGCTGCTTTTAAACAGTTCGACTTTGACTACGTTTCAAGTCGGAACACGTTTTACTCGGTCGGAACACAAACACGACATTAAACCACAAGCAACAAAGAAGTGCATTAAAGAGTTTTGTGTGTGTTTGAACCAGAATCATTCTTGTGGGTCCTCTACTTTGTACTGCCCTCCCCCTCTCTGCTGTAATACTTTCAGCAGTTGACATATTATTTGGAACTGAAATGGTAGGAGAACTAGCATTATTTGATCTAACGCTTGATTTTTAACGCTACTAAAATAAGCATTTCTTCAGGTTTAACCATTTTATCACTATTATTATCAGTTGAGTTTTTAGATTGTTATTTTAGCACATATAATAGCCAAATGGATTTCTTGGGTTTTGTGAATAACTGCTTAAAGAATGCCTTGAACTGATCAGAAATTTAGAAATGACTAGGCATAAAAACAAACAAACAAAAAAAAAATAACAAACTTCATATATTCATATATGCTTCATATGTTCCATCCTCGTGCATTTATTTGAAATGCATACCAATTTTCATAATTTCAGTTTAAGCGGTTGTTATGATATTGAAATGTGTATATGGCAGCACCCCAAGAATGACATTTCTGTTGGCGCAATTACAAAGAAGTATGGCAGCATGGTAATGATGCAGTGAGCTGGTCTTTGTAATGTTATACATTTATTTTTGTAACTTTATATTTTATCTTTTACGTATACACCTACAGCTAGCATCACTGACAAATATGAGAAAATGTTTGCCTCTCTAACCCCCCCACCCCCATACATAAGGGTAAAATAAGCATGTGTCTCTATCCAGGCAAGGCTCTGCTCGTTTTAAACTTCTGCTTTTACAGTTGATATGAAATTTCTCTGGCATTTCGCTTTTTAACATCGCTAAAATTATGAAAGTCAACAGCTTTTTGTCTAATTTCATTTGTGTTTCCTCTAATCTTCCCCTTGCTGATGATTGACTTGTCCACCTCACATTTATACACCAGGGAAAGGGAAGTCATGTATAACCTTTATTTATGTTTTCAGAGTGAGACTGAGAGTGTGTCTGAAACCGCGCACTTGCGCACTTTTAGTGCACGATTCTAGTGCGTAGTGTGCTCACACTGAAACCGAGCTAAAGCTCAGTCGCTGAAAGAACCCGGATGCTGCACTGAAATCGGGCAGAAAACGCCGAGCAGAACGACGGACACTCTGCACTAAACGGGCGCCATTTTGACCACGTAGCGGAGGGGGCGGGG
>JBBPDB010000146.1:12235286-12252124 GCA_037974465.1 Brachypetersius altus
AGGACAGAGCTGAACTGCGAGAGGTTTAAAAAGGTAAGGTTACCCAGAAGTGGGAAATAATTCTGTAGCTCCATGCAGTTCCTCTTATGTGTGCCTAGTTGGTCAGGTTCGTCCTACAGCAAGATAGAGACCCGAAACAAAAAAGTCCAAGCAAAGCCAGAACTACATTAGAAAAAAGAACAAGATGGTGAGCTGGAAAACGTGGAGTGGCCAGAAGTCTCCAGACTTGAACCCCATCTAGCTGCAGAATAAACAGTGATGCAGTGATGCAGTGTTTACAGAATTTTAATTAATTCAAAGAAAACAAATGTCTTATTCACTCAAACAAAATGTCACTAATTACCTTTGATGTACTTCTAGTAGTGTTTTGCCATCCAACTGGACTGGTCACTGGTCTTACAATGCAAGAGTGTTGCTTACAGCAGGCTTTTAAAAAAAATAAGATTTGATTTTGGTGATCATCTAATCACTATGTCACAAAGCAGATTGAGATGCTTGTGTAGGAATTTAACAGATACTGGTGTACATGTACACCACAACAGTGACACATTTTTCGCATGCCATATCCTACAGAGGATGCCATATCCTGCAGAGGGACACTGTCTGAAGGATGATCAATACATAGCTCAGAGTTGGAAACTTGCCATTATTTCAAAAACAGGTGGAATAGAAAATTAAAAAAAAAAGGCCAATAGTGTGATTGCTTCTTAATCACACTATTACAAATTAATGGTTTGTTTAGGTGAATCCACAAAGAGAAAGAATATGTCCAAGTAAGCGAATAACAGAAAAAGAAAATGCTTTATATCTTCTTGCTTTATGTCACGTCGCCAGGTGTTTCCCCAGAAACCACTAGAAGGCAGACAGGCGACTTTAGTTTTCTCTTTATTTGTACAAAGAGAACATAAAGTGGCTCGTGGGCCAAACTGACTTGACGTTCAAAACAAAAGGCAACACTAAACGGTGGACCGACAACAAAGGTCCACATAACTAGAACTTAAATACATCACACCGAACACAATGAACCAATAACATACCATGATCACTTCATCCTGAGTACCCCCGCAGCTGGACACAATCCTCAGGCCGGGTGTACTCAGGATGTCAACATTTGAGTCCCCAAACTAAATAATCCCCCAGCGCATCCCGGTGGTCGCAGGCGAGACATGAGACTTACCCTAGAAATCCTCAGAACATCCTATGCCAAGCACAATGGGAAACAACAGGTGAAATGTCTCACTGAGTGGAATATGGATATGACTCATAGCAGTACCTTCAGACCAGAGCTCAGAAACTGAACAACAACAAAAAAAAAAAACAGGAAAAAAAAACATTTATCAAAGCAAAAGCAATATTTGAATTCTAAATCGGAAGTCTTTTCTGGATTTATTTGGATGATATTTAGAAATACATTCAGCCTGACAGTTAGTGATATAAAAGCTCTAAGCATGGAATTTTAATATTTGTGAAATATTTGTGAAACAGGTAAGAGTCACCAGGGCTGAGAAGCATCATTGAGAAATCATACATAGCATGCGCAAGTTTACTCGAGCTAAAGTTACTGAGGCTAAAGTTAGTACCTGAGCATTCAGTTCAGATCAGTTTTAAACAGGTCTAAAAATCATCCAATGAGCAGAAAACATCTTATGTAGAAGAAGTCTTTAGCATCCAATGTTGCACCTTTTAGCTCTAATGTTAGATCATTAGCTCATCTGAAGTATGCCACAAATGATTTTACATACAATGTGTAGTGCTTCAAGAAATGTAAATGACCAAATGAGGTATTTATTAGCATTTATCTCAATGTACAATTACATTTACAGCATTTAGCGGACAGTTTTATCCAAAGCGTCTTCCATTCCCAAACTACAGGGGGCAGTCTCCCTGGAGCAACTTGGGGTGAAGGGTCTTGCTCAGAGACCCAGTGGCTGTCACGGCTCGGTCAGTGGCCGTTAGGGGCCACTGCTTTTCTGTTGTTTTTTGGTCTTTTATTTTGATATTCTGTTCAGTTTTATTGCTGGTTTCCTGTTTCCACCTGTTTTGCGTTTGTTCTTTGATTTCTGTCTGTATTTAAGTTCTGTTTGTGTAGCCCACAGCTGTCTGTCCATCGCCTCATTTCTCCTTGTGTATGCCTTGTCTAGATCTTGTTTTTCATATTATCCTGTTCATGTTTCTAGCGGCCCTTGTGCCAGGTTTTTGTTTCTGTTTTGTTTTGTTTTGAATAAAGTCAACCACAGCATGGATACCTGCTTTCCAGTCTGGTCCTTTCCCCGAGATAAATCACGGGAGCCGGTTAGACCCGGCCCCCGTGACAATATATGTATTAGTTCTAATACAAAAAAGGCAAAGTGTCTTCTTGTGTGGTCAGGACTCACCACACACATATTTGTACACGTAGGAATCAAAATCACACATTTCTATTACATGATTCCTACCTGGTTTTGATATGCTTCAGGAGCGAGTTTTTTATACAAAGGAGCCACATCTGTTGCCAGATTTTGCAGGTTGCTTTCTAACTTCTCCTCCTGTTGAAATAAAAAAAGACATCGTGATTTGGTTCTGTGTTCTAAAAAACAAAGACAATCAGCACCATTACTTTGGGATGGCTCTGCCAGTGATATACTACTGCATAAGGCTTTTCTTTTTATGAAAACTGGAAGGCAATATCTTGCACCACACAAATAAATCATAGCAAGCCCTATCACAGGGTATGTGCAAGCACATTAGCAGTGTTAGCAGGAAGAAAAGTCACACTGAGATCAAACTGCTCACTAATTCCCCATTCTGTTCTCACCTCCTCAGGGTAGTCTCCCTGTAGTCGGAACTTTCGGGGCACTTTGCTGCGGGCAAACTTGCAGCCATTGAAGTACATACTCCATGAGCAGCCAAAAGAGAACGAGGCACCACAAGTCTCTGAGTCCAGTCCCTGACAAGCACAGGTACGACTGAGGAGAAACAAAATTTAATGAAAAAAATTACAGTAGATGCCAAGTAATACCAAAACCATACTGCCAGTCCTCGTTCATCTTTTTGCCTTAAACACTTTCAAACAGGACATTTATCATCTCTGCCGAGGTGCTCGTGGGTGGATTAATAATGGTCACTTTTCTCTCGCTCCTGACTCACTCTTCATTAAGGGCGCAGCGGCGGCTGGTGGGCGAGCCGTATTTGTAGAGGGTCTGCGTGAGATCCTGGTACAGTCTGTCAGCCATGCTGCGTGGGATCCCTTCCCAGGCTAGAATGAGAATGACCACCACTGCGTCCTGACAGCAGTGACCTGCACGCTGGCGCACCAGACACAGCAGCTTCTCCTCTTCATTTGTACGACGGATGACCTGAGAAGAACAATGCACACACACAGATAAAATTGCAATTCATAAACATCAACATCCTTAGATGTTATCACTATTGTGCTTTACTAATTAAATACAGATTTTGCAACTATGTGATGTATTAGTTATTTCCATGAAGTATTAAATTTAATCCTATTTACATTCTGTATAATTTATAAATGTGATTTTTCGTATTCATTTCGCTGTCACAATATAAAACCACAGCAAAAGGGATGTACATAATATCTTCTTTTACCTACAAACAAAAATGTGGTATTGACACTAAGTCTAAGATGCACAATTTCTCTACTTAATGTGTGTGAACTACAGGTTAGAATTAATTTCAAACTACATCAGGATTTTGTATATTGCTGCCAATTGCTGCAATCTTTGAGGTTTAATGATTGATTTATTTATTTATTAAAAAGGGTTTTTTGCATAGGTCACTGACCCACTTCGCTATTGGACAACCTTGGGAGCTCCGCCCCTCTCTCCCAGTATAAACTACAACTTCCACACGCACTGCTTTGCCTTTCTCCCCATACCTGAAACAAAAAGGCAGATTTGGAGAGTTAAAAAACATCCACAACCCAAGACATTCAAATTTAACCACAGATGCAGAGGGTCAGCTGTGTGTCTGAGAACTGTGGTGAGAGTAACTCTACTGGGCCCCTTTAGGACAGAAAATTGGCTTCCTGTTGCAGCTTTGTGAGTGTGTGAGAGAATGCCTTCATGTGTCTGCATAGTGTGTATGTGTGTAAATGTTACCCAATATGCATGTACCCTTATCATGAAAATCAATCAAACACCGCAGGCCTGTAACACATAACTGTCTACACCCCATACAAGTACTGTGATGAATGGATAAAAGAATATTACCTGTCCTCCATCATCTCTCGTACTGCTGCTACAGTTGGCCCAGAGCCAAGGTGCGTGTAGAACGGACCCTCCTCTTTTTCAATGATTTGCTCTAAAAAAAGAAGCTCATTTCAGCTGACTGCACTTTTGCAGAAGGCTACAAAAAATATTATACTTAAATTACATAACCTCACAGATAAGTTAACCAAAATACAAGTCATGTTTTGTATTGTTATTGCTCAGTGAAGCTATTTATGAACTATTTAAATCCTGCAAATTAAGATTATCTTACCCATACAGGTGCAAGAGGGCAGCTCAGAGTTTTTTTTGGAGGGGGTGTTGATCAGATTCTTGGTTGGAGTGTCCAAGAACTTCAGTGGAGATTCCAAAAATGTGTTAAGCGTGTGTTTGTTGGGAGTGTTTTCTGCAAAGGGTTTTGCATCACCATTTTCCATGTTTCCAGCTGACATGGACAAAACAGTGAAAGAGCCAGACGTCTCCACTTTGTAACATCCATTCTGATTAAGGGAAGTATGCTGTGGTTCACACACTTTATGGCATCTCCCTGGACTATGCAATGGATCTGCACCAGGGACGTCAGGCATGGCGTTCTGGGCTTGGGATTTAGCACCATGGTTTAGCACACTGTTTGTTTTCGATACCTGAGAAATCAAATGTTCTTCATATTCATTCTTCTGGCCATGGTTAGCACCTAGGTGACCGTTTGTGAGACTGTGACAGTGTCTGTTTGTTTGGGATTGGTTGCCATGGGAATGACTCAGAGCTGCATGGTCCGTTTTGAAATGAGCAGCTTTCTGGTGCTCACAGCTCACCAGGGTCTGCAAGTCCAGATCCTCTCTCTTACTGAAATGGAAAAATTGCCTTTTCTCAAGATGGGCCTGTGCTAGGTATTTTTTAAGGTCTATCTGAGTCTGTGGAAGATATGGGCTTCTCTTATGTAATCTTTCCTTTTGATGCAAAGCTGTCCTTTGCGCCTTTGTCTTAAAAGAGGTTTTGCTATTGGGTGTCCTCTTGGCTAGAGGTATCCTATGATTGCCTCCCTCAATCTCAGAGGCTCTTTTCTTTGATATCCTGGGACTTGAGGGAGTTGTTTTTGTCTTCTTTTGCTTTTTGAAAAGTTGTCCAGTGGCAAGATTGTTATATTTTATGGCCTGTACTGGCATCCCCTTGGGAGGACTGTTTTCAGATGACACTGGCTTGTGTCGTGATTCAATCATAAATGCAAGCTGTACCAACTGGGCAGCAACCTCCTCTTCAACCATTCTCAATGAGCTCTGTGTCCTTTCAACGTGCTTAAACTTCTTAAAAGTGCCATCTAGCCTATCTGTTTTACAAAGTGCTGGATTTAACCTGCCATTCTCTGGGGTTTGCAAAAGCTTGTCACATTCTGAGCTAGCTTTCAGCAGATCCTGTAAAGAGAGTTTGTGTTGGGGGGGTGTGTTGAGATGGCTAAAGTTTTCCTGCCTGTTGAGTGGGCTACAAATGACAGAATTCTGATGTAATGCTGAACTGATTACAGAGACTTTGTTAGTAACAACCTCGGCTACAGATTTAGCTTCTTGGAGAGCTATCTGTCTACTTGATGAAATATTTGTGGTTGATGTGCTTTCTTGTTGTGGGTTATAATCCTGATGATCTGTTTTGAGGGGGACTGTTTCTCGGATAGCTGCCAGCTGGGTTAAGGCCTCAATAGCTATGGCCTGATCAATGCTTATGCTCCTATGCGTAACCAAAGACTGTACACTATTAACTGACAGTGCAACTGAGTCTTTCTCATGAGGGTTCTTAGCACCTGCTGTTGAACTAGTCCTTTTCGCGTGTGAATGGTTGTTACAATGTTCTTCTTCTCTTTCAGTTTTAAAAGAACAGGCATCTGAAGTCTGAGGACCAAGTGACTTCTCCTCCAAACTCTTCCTGTCTGTGATGGTGGAACATACTACAGCTGCTAGTGTAGACAGAGCATCCTCATAGCAGTCAATGTTATCTAAGTGAGATGAACTTTGCTCATCCATCATCATGTTCCACTCTTCCAGCTTGATCTTTTTCTGGGGAACTGTCTTTTCAGGAAGTGTCTCGGGTGCCTGACTTTCATCGAACATGCTCACAGTCCTCTGGGACTTGGACTGCGGGTCAGTGGGATCTCCATGATCCTCAGTGTTTGGTTTCATGTGTTTAGCACCATAGTGGGAGCTTAAAGAGCTGCGCTGAATAAGAAGTGCTCGGGGGCTGACAGCAGGCTGAAGGGCTCTCTCAGCTGGTGCAGGGACACACTGGAGAGGCGTGGGAGAGTAAGGTGGATCAGAATGTGCTTGGGACACGTCACACTTCTCTTCCTCTGGCACCACACAGGTCTCTTCCATCTGCTCTGAATTAGTGCCATTTACTAAGATGCCCTCTGACTCAACCTAAACAAGATAAACACAGAGAGGTGATTTAAGAGGTTTTGGTGCAGGACTGATGCAATGCATATTGTGACTCGCCATCAGGATTCAACAGCCGGTGCCACAGCAGGGCTGTGCAAACATAACAGTGAGCAAAAAGTGCAGAACACTCTTGCTTTGCTTTACAATGACACAGTTATAATGGCACAGCTATTTAAAGGCTATTTAATGTGGGATTATTGGCTGCTTGACAGTAGCCATTACCCTAAAATTCTACATTAGCTTTACTGAACACCTTACCTCTCAGATAACCTATAATGCCTATATATAAAACCACAATTGCACTTACTAGGATTTTCTTGTGGTTTCAGTTTATAGAACGGTATTGAAACCTATTAGAAAACCTTATTGTGTAGCTTAAAAGTGGTTTATTTTAATACAAATAACCACTTCTAACAACAGTAAAAACTATAAATTGGTAAACCTGTCGCTTCCGTTTTAGAACATCTTCTGAAAATTGCTTACAAACACTAACTAGAAAAATATATTCTTAAAAAAGTATTTAAAGGGTGGTTTTAACATTATCCTTAAAATCTTTCTAGATCTAAGTGCAAGAAACATTCAAATGCTTATGTGAGAATGACACTATAAAGATCCATGGTTTAAGTAGGCCTGTTGCTTTATAATATACGCGGGAAGTGAATTAGACACTACACGAGACTTTAGGCACTGTGGTTTAATTAACTCAGCAGTTCCTACCTACATTATTGTATTTGGAAAATTTCTTCACTTATGATTAACCCTCATGCCAAGGCAGGGAGTGATGCAATGAGAGTGAGGCAATAACTTGGCAGCATTTGCAACTGTTACTGCTAGAAAAAAAATAGTAATCAGCTTACATGACGTTTCACAGTGAGACAATAAAAATAACTGATAATGGCAGCTGTTTGGAATGCCTTTTATAAACAATTTAACAAGTATCCCAGAAATAAATGGCCAGTTCAAATAAATACAGTCATACTGTTTTATTTCTTGCATGGATGTGGTGTTGCATTTGCGTCCTTGTTATGATGATAATCAGATAATTTAAAATAACTATGAAATAATGGAAATAATGCTGGTGGTGTAATCAACCTGAAAAGTGGTTTGGGCAGGTTCTAACTGAATCTGTAACACAGCTGGTGGTGATATGAAACCTCACTTGACCTGAAAACCTGATATTATTAGAGTGTAGCAGATTCCCATGTGAGTTTGTTTTGTGGCAGATAGAAAGGGTATGAAAATTAGCAATTTTTGTGTAAAAATATAAAAAACTATGAAAAAGACTGAATAGTTCACACACAGCAAAAAAAAACACAATAGGTGTTGGACTATTGGGTTTTGCTAGTCAACTAGTCATTCAAAAACGTAGACAAATAGTTGACTAATCATTGTGTTCGCATGCTCCAGGTGAAAATGACAGTTAGACAGTCACTTCTAGGCTCTTGCTGTAGATGCTGTGTTTTGTGATGTGATATGTGCATTGCAGGAGAGGTCTACAATCACAGATATTGTGACGTCTGGTAAGCCTCTACCTCGTTGGGAAAGAAGTTATTCACCGGAGTATTAGGAGAAACTAGCTCTGGGCATGGGGTTTGTGTGTATGTGGGGAATGAGTGGTTGTTGGGTGCTGAGGGCCCAGGTGTGGAAGAGTCGCAGTATTTGGGTTTCTAGATACCTAACGACATGTCCACCTGTCTCTGATTGTATCCGAAGTAAGCTGTAAGTGTTTGCATTGTGTGTTTGGCTGTTTGTGTGGTTAAAGCCTGGCTGATCCAGAGAGCCAGTGCATGGTCACTCAGTAACAACCTAGAAACATCAGTGTGTGGCTGGATGGATTGTGTTTTGGAAAGACAAGGTAGAAAGAGGATTCATCTGATCCTTGCTGTGTGAATTGGAAGAGAATTCTTATTCTCCTTCTGTGTGCCGGTGCAAGTGCACATTTGAAACTGTACTTGTCTGCAGTGCCTTGAGTCAGCCTCTGTGAAACCGTATTTCTCTGCTGTGAGTGGTAAGGGAGCTCCGTTAAAACTGTATGTGCCTGCTATGTGAATGTGAACTTGAACCAGAGGGTATTTCCCCGTTCTTTATCTCTCTCTATCTGTACCCATGCAGGAGTGACACAGCAAGCCGCAGTCTCACACAGAGTGAGGCTTCCTACGCGGTGCCCCTCTCAAGGAAGAGTGAGAGGCTGTGTGTGTGCAAGCTATCCGGGTTGCCTCGGAGAGAAGGTCCTCCGTGGAATCCGGGAGCTAGAGTGTGACGTTGAAGTGTCGTGGAGTAAAGGTCCTCCAGAGAAGGGAGACATTTCTGCTTCTTCGTTTGTGTTTGTTTCGAGAGCTGGAACTTTAATTTCTAAATAAAGAAAACCTTTCTGGAAAAGCATGGTGCCTGCTGCTGTGTCCTTCCCCTCAGTCCCTGTGACAGATAGACATACATAGATGTATGTATGTTCTCAGTTTGCACATCTGCCATATTGGAGAGGTTTATAGCTTGAAAACAGATACAAGTGTATTGAGTTTGTATGTAATGAGTTCTCATCATTCAACTGGTTGTGACTGGGTGTGAAAAGATTTTCAACAAAATTGTGTTATAGTCATCAGGCATTTTTGCATGTTGCTGATTATTTAAACTTGTTATTTATACTTGAAATGGGCTCTATTCGTAAATTACTTTAGTTACCAGCAGCTATCTGTGCTATCTGTACATGTGCTGTCAGAATTCAAATAAAGAAGCTGATAACAGCCATATGAAGTAACCATGTAACAAAAAATGTACATTCATTTTTATGTATCTGAAGTTTAAAGATGTTGAGAGGACCATTCTCTTCAGCAACGAGAATACAGATCATATACATATACACAGGAAATATACATATTCCTACACATACAAGTATATACCGTATAAAATACGTAAAGATATCAAAATGACCGTAGGCTTAATCCCGGTGTGCTGTAGAAAGTGCCATGCAAATTCAAACATATTATTGCCAAAAATAAAATTAAATATATATAAATAGCTAGGTTATACAGCTATTTTTTTTGGTAAAATTATGGTAAAATTGCGCAGCTCTCCAAAAGGAAATGTTTTCAGACCCCACCGTTGAACACCACAGATTTTGAGGCTCCAATAAGATCATTGTGTAATGCTCTCAACTAGCAGCCCTGGACTGTTTGATGTGGGGCTTTTATGTTGACACGTGAATGTAGTTCCCCTGGTCGGCTGAAAGACTCACAGTCTGTCAGGGACTAAGGGACATTTAGGTTCAGGTCTTTAGGGATAATATTTTGTATAAATAGCCTGTTTTGAGTTCCCTCCTTTGTCGATTCTCCTGCACACCTTCCTGTGTTGTGTCTGTTTGGTTTTGTCATCCTTGCTTTGTATTTTTTGGCCATCGGGCCGTTTTCTTTTGAGTTTATAAATAAAGAGAAAAGGAAAAGATGCCAGTCTGTTTCTATGGCTTCCTTGCCAAATGGGCACCCAGACGTGACACAAAGTCAAAATTGGGTATGAACAATGAAGTGTATGGCATGCAAGAGCCCCCAAAATATAGTAAGACGTATAATGTAATATAAATATGTAAATATGGAGTTACATGTGCTCAACATCAACCAGTGTAAATAAAATATAACCATATTTAACTATGGTTTGATATTACACCAAGTGAAGATAACCTATATAGTGAAATGGGAAAAACATGTTCTGTGCTTCATTAAACTATAGCAATACTGCAACATAAACACTACACAAACATAAGTGTCAATCATTCTATTCTCTGCAGACTCTGAAGAGCTATATTCTGTAAGCAGTGTAATTCTAGCCATTATTTTTCTTAAACTTTCGCAGTAATTGCAGTCTGGCAGGTTTTGACCATTCCAAGATGATGGCGCCATTCATGTGTGGGGCTGATCCAAACATGGCAGCTATGTATATATCTATGGAAATAATCACCATACATTTCAGTATCTTATCTTTCATGGCAATCTGCATTACTGTGCAGTGCTTTAATGAGTACACAATTGACTGAGTATCATTTCAGTCTAAATGCAAATGTTTGCAGCAAGCATGTTATTCTCACACAAAGAGGAGCACGTCGGATTAAGTTATATTTAATGGACTGAAAAAAATCACAGTGCCCTTTTTTAAAAAAGTCATTCAACAATGTACTCCTGTGTGTTTGCCCTTAGGTTATCAGTTGACTAGTCTATACACCCCTACAGCACAATTCTTGTGTTTGTTTGTTTCAGTGCTGAGCCAGTGTTCCCAAAAATCCTTTAACTTCTGAAGGCTACACTAAAAGAAAGCAGAATTGCCATCAGAATTAAAAAGGGCTTTCACATTTAATATAGTAAATAATTCTTCCTTGTTCATATTTCAAGCTCTTGATGTTTTGAAATCTGGTGATTGAGAGGGAACGACATGGCAAAATATACCGTGAAATGTTTTGTTAATGCACAATATTATTGTTGTATTTTTTTCAGAGTTCTGTTGTACTTTATCATTATAAATTTATTACAACTCATTATCATATTGCCAACCCCTAGTTTAACCTCTAAATTTAAAAAGTGAGACAGTACTTTCAGGTGTTTAAGGTACTGTGGGTCATTTCTGACATCGTGCTTTCACTTCTCACGCACTCATCAGTGCAGAATCTAAATTAGAATATCCGACTCACTTTAACCTGTTATCATGTTCACCTGTTTACTCTGAAATCCGGCACCACACATTCTGGGGGCTTGCTCAGTTCGGACTAATCAGAAAGAGATGATTAGCTTATTCTTAGCACGTCACAGATTCGTTTCAGGCAGCAATGCCTCTGCTTCTTTGTCCCTAAGTTGTTGTGTCTTGAGCCCTAGCAGCCTAAAAAGTCACACTTGAACTTCTTTTCAGTGAAGTAACAACTCTGTCCAGCACTCACACACTCACAAACACACGCACGCACACACACACCTAGCAACAGAGTGCGTATTGCCTACTGAATCCAAAGAAACCTCCCTTAGGAAGCGTTACCAGGGAAAGTTAGAGCAGAGGGGGAGTTTCCAACCCAAACACAGAGAGGAGTAGAGCATCTCACTAACTACATGCAGTGAGGAATTATCTAAATCACATACAGAGGAGGCTGTTCAAAATGACAAGCCTTCAAAGAATGAAAAAAGAGAATTTAGAACACCAAAAAACAAGTTCTATTTACGCTTTTCATCCTTCCAAAAATGCAGACGCACAGTAAATCATACACAAGAATCAATGTGACAGTAAGTACTTCTCAGGTATACTCTTTGTTACAGGGCTGAGGTAAAGGCTAACATCTTTTTTTCACATCTCTTAACTTGACAAATGAATCTACAGAGGCTCCCATAGCCCTCTTTGAACACATCAAAGAGTAAATATGAGCTGCTCTGCATGCGCAAATTCACAGTACTGAGTAGCGTGGCTTCTAAAAAAGTATGCTTCCTTCCTGGTGCATGTTTCTCTGAAGCTGCTAGTAGTGGCTTCATTCATACAGCACTCCTTTCCTGTCTCTCAACTTTACTTAACTCAATAGAAAACAGACTAAACAGAGCGCAGACAAAAATCTCGCTCTCACTCCCGCCTGCCTGGACTCCGCTCCACGCCGATTAGAAATTCTGCATTCCTCAATCAAAAGAGCAGCAGGTGCCAAAACCTTACTGTAAATGGTCAAAGAAAAGGGAGAGAAAAAGAAAGGACCAAAATGCTGCTTGCACCAAAATGGCTAAAAAATGCACAAAAAAGTAGGTGTCCATTACCTTGGGGATTCGGTTCCTTTTCCGTGGTTTAGAAAGATTCTTGCACCCCACCTGTAAAGGAGAACCAAAACATAGGGCACAAACACGTTAGTAATGCAGTCATGACAACAAAACACCATCAGACGCACAAAGCACATCCCCAGCCCCACGGTCACAACACACTGCTCAGAGTGTCTGGTCCTGAGACAATGGCCATTAAAACGGCAGTCCAGGGCTGTACCTTCTTGGTCCTCCCAGGCAGACCCTCAATTTTAGGCAGCATAAAAGGTAGCCATCTTGCCTCCCTCGGCTTCAGAAAGAATCAGTCTGGCTGTGTTGGTGGATGAGGAGCGAGCAGCCTGGTTGGCATGATCAGCACTGAGTGAAGCAGCCGCAGCCTGCCGCTGCCGCAGACGCCCCTCACACGCCTCTCACACACGCACACGCAGCCCAGGCAGCCAATGGCATTGGGACTTTAGCGACTCGTGAATTATCGCCCGTGCCTAGACCATCCTAAACAAAGGATCCCCTATGTGGGCTCTTACTCTACAACTACGCACGAGGGAGAGGGACAAGCTGTGGAGTGGACAATCACAGCACCGGACTGGAGTTCCAAAAGCACCAAAGGGGACAAGAGCTCTGTCTAACAGGAAAGCTTCTTCCACAGATTAGAGTAGCTTTATTATGTGACTTCAAGGTCCACACAAAAATAAAGGGGGCAAATTGATTAAAAAAGAAAACACTACTTTAAAGAACCTATTAAAGGTATTTAAAGATGTGTGATGTCACGAATGTGATCATGTTTAGCCAAAAATAACGAATCATATAATGAATATCTAAACATAATAATATTTAAAATAGTAAAACACCTTCAATTGTCTTGTTTGTTTTTTGCATACAACTATAAAAGTACAAGCGGAAAGTGGCTGGACTGACTTACTTTCAAGTTTTAGATACTTAGTTGCTTCCAACTGCCGAGAAATAGCTCAAGCTCAGATTAACAAACTTTACTCACCATTGCCCTCTAAGGGTGCTATTATACTACTCAGAGAAGGTTTTTAGGTTTCGTATGATTCGCGTTGCATTTAAAAAAAATGCATTTCTGTTTTTTTGTTTTCTTTATAGCTTTTTAAAACACATTAACCCCTCGACAGGCGTAAACTTACTCTATTGTAGTACTAGTGCTGTTTGTGATGTGTCCAAACTTACATTGAGATCTCAGACAAGTTCTGCGTTTGTTTTGCAGCAAACTGATATTAGAGTAGATATAAAACTGCCCACTGCTAATGTAATCTAAAGCGTATCTTCCCATTTGACACAGTCTGTGTTCATATAAATATAAGAGAACATCAAATTCCAAAATAAAACCCTTGCTTTTTCTGTCATGCTTCAAGTAACACTAAAACAAAGAATACTGGTCTCTTTTTCTCGGGACAGCAACATGTAAGACACCCTTAAGTTCACAGCTGTGCTGAAATATGTGTTTAGATCAGCTCTGAGAGTCCTATCTCAAAGCCCTCCTCTCCGTCTACATGCTGACGCTTAAGCCAGTCTGTGCACATAAAAATCCACATGACTCAGAGGTCAGATAAGGACAAGGGAACACCATTCCTACTTTTAGCTTTCAACCTCAACCAAAGAAAAATGTTGTGATTTACATGCTCTAAAAGGCACAACTGGTAACTTACACATTGCTTTCCTTCCTTAAGCACTGCAGTCCACACCTTCTCAGGTATTACCAGATAGAAGACACAATCACTAACTAAACGCAACAAAAACCCGGACTAAACACAATGGCTTGTCATACATGATCTATGGCAGCATGCCTGCATATAAAAGGCATGTTTTCACTAGAGTTTACCTGCAACTAAGGTGATGCATTCCAAACAGACAACAGCTTAAGGTCAACTAACTCCCTAACTTGACTGTAAAATGACCTTGTGTGAAAGAGGCAAGACAGGTCTTACCTATTTAGATCAACGTCGGTTAAGTGCTCAGCTTGTTAGGCAAGGTAATTAATTTTCAAGGCAACCCAAATATTTTAGTGACGTATACACTGAATAAACGGAAAGAATAATCAGTACTTTTTTAGTTTCAAATCAAATCACATGTGTTTAACATTTTAAAGGGGATTTTATTACTGTCATAACAATACGACAAACTGGATTAGTGAGAATTTAATACTTCAAAAAATGTTTAATATGAATCTCGCTCCTAAAGGTAAGTTTAGTCCAAGCTGTCTATTCTGCTCCAGACAGAGTGCATGTCTGCCACCCCCAGCCCCCCTGATGTGTGGCTATTGTTGCTGTGATGACGACTGTGGCTACTAGCAGAATTGAGTTTTGGGTCGTGTAGTGAGTAAGCAGCCTTCAGACATCAGCCTTCCTCACGCCGCAGCTGCCGAATAAAAGAGCGCGTGAGATCCGCTCTGAGATACAAAGAAGAAAGAGTGACTCGGGTATTATGTGACCAGTGAATATTCACCTGGAAGCTGACGTGAGTAACTGAGCTAAAAATAACACAGCTTGAATATAATTTCTGCTGTTATAAAGACATTTTACATGCTGGTGCATGCGCCTGTCTCTTTCTCCTAAAACAAACCTTCAGTTTCTGTGAACTGTAACCAGAAGGTTTATTATAATCTCAGATCCCTAAATCTTGTGATCCTTCTAATGTTTAAAAAGGAAATGCTTTTGCAAATAAAAGTAATTTTGTAGTTTTGTCTGAATGGAAATTCAAATCTTTATTTGTCCTCTATGCTCTCCTGTAATGTCTGTGTAGGGGATTACTTATTTAATCTGGTCTGAGACCATTTCTGCAGTACAAGCATCTAAATTTGTCTTGCCATTTTAAAAGTCAGTTCAACAGCAAAAACAAAAGTGTTGTGTTTGTTCAGTGTATATACCAGCTCTACATGAATTAGTATTCCAGAGAAGTGCTTTAATGAATAAAATAATAAATCAACATAATTTAAACATTCTGCTCTTCATCAAATATTGGTTTGAAACATCAGTCAAATCTAATCATCTGTCCCATTACAATATTTTTGTTTTTAAGCAAATACCTACTGATTCCAATATGAGAACTTCTGACAAAACTGGATGTAAAAGTGTTTATGGTAGAATAAAAGGGGACATATTTTATGGATCAAAAATTAATGTTGAGTATACAGTCTGGTTTTGCAGGAACAAGCTGTCAGTAGTACTCAATGTAAACCTAATTTATAATCCAACTATGCAGTTAAATATGTAATTATGTATTGTATTACTAACTAAGAGCTAAATTAATGTAACTCAATGCTAACACCTTCTATCTCTTTTTGAGACACAGATCACAGGGTCCTAAAGGCCAACCTTTGTTAGTCACGAACAGTGTCAGCATTCATCATGCTCTCTTCAGCACGCCAATAAACCGAGCCTCCACGCTGCTGTAATGTGTCAACATGTGATCTGGCAACCATGAGTTCGTACCAGTAAAAAAACAGCAATACATTAATGTATCAGGTGGCTAGAGCGTCACAGGGTATTCAGAATTCAACTGGTGCTTGCAGATGGACCAGTGCTGGAAAGTTGTAGTTGGTTCAAATGACATATTGAGAGATAAATGGTGACAAACTTGGAAAAGCATGACTAAACGCTTATTTAATACGTTAAATGAGCCCCCAGGCAGTTAGACCAGAGAGGCATGAAGGAGAGGTATGGATGCCACACTCTCTAAACAGTACCAATGGACCAATGAAACAATGTATTAGCTGAGTGAATATGATCACTTTAGTACGCCTACATTCCGTCTAATATGCAGGACATGCGAGTCAGAGCCTGAGCTTGGGAAAGTAATAATTTTCTGTCACTCAAAAATATGGAAACTTTTTAAGCAAAGAAGTAATTATGTTTTTAATCTGCAGTTTCCCATGCTCCCTATTCCAAAAGTCTTTTAAAAGCAATAGTCTGAAAAAAGTACATATTTCTTTCTTCCCCTAAATGCAATCACTGACATGTTTGGTGGTGTACAGGTTTGCTCATTTAGTTTTCACTGAAGCTATGAAGGTAATGTAGCTAACAAATAATGAAAGCTTATGCTCACCATGTGCAAACTATACATCTATATCCCCACAGAATGCTACACTGAGTAACTGTAAATACATTTTATGGTAAGTTGTATGGCACAAAAGTACAGACGATGTTGGTTTTTATAGTGTCACACACCATGTAAGTAAATCTAAAAGGATGCTTTGGTAAAGCTACAGCTGCAAGCGAGCACTAGAAGTTCTTAGAAACTCAAATCCATTCCTTAAATATGTGCTGAAAATAGGGCTGTTAAAAATATTGCGTTAACTATTTGCATGAATTTATTTTCTATAACGCTTTAAAATAAATTGATCGCGCAATTCATTTGAAAATTAAACGCCCCTCTGCATTGCAGTACCACACAATCAGTGGGGGCAGTATTGCGCTACGTCGGCG
>JBBPDB010000146.1:12252224-12272145 GCA_037974465.1 Brachypetersius altus
GTAGCACTTTGAGATTTTTCTTGTAAAAATGTAAAGTGCTTTACAAATAAAATATATTATTATTATTATTATTATTATTATTTGTTCAGCTATCCTGTCAGAATCACTCATTTTTACACAAACACAAACAAAAAGCACTAAAAAAGCATGGGGGGGGATTAAACCCACTGAAAATTTAGACTTTTCAGAAATATTTTTATGATGTTTTTAAAATATATCATCACAGTCTAAAAACATCTCCAAAAGTATCTCCAAAATAGTATCATATATGTATAATATGTATGCCAAGCAACATTTCTATTGGTCCGTTCGGAGCACTCACACTAGTCAAACGAACCGTGCTTTGGTGGTCAAACGCACTCGGGCACGGTTCAAATTGCCTAGTGTGAGTACACCCCCAGTCTCTTTAGCACTAGCAGTAGACATGCACTGTATCTCCAAAACTGCTGTTCCTAATTTTTGTCCCATTCTGAAACTAATTCAAGTCAGACCACATGAATGTGACAGATGTTAAAAATAACCAATATTTTAGGCAGTAATGATGTCTATCTAGACTTCTATCTAGTGTAATTGTGTCCTGATCTCTCGCTCCCTTTATAGAAGCTACAGACACACAAGTGCAAAGATACCTTCAGCTGCTTACCTTCATAAAATAGCCCATAGATTATCTCACACAGGTGGTGAAGCATTCTCACATTTGCTTTGGGGCAAGTTTAACAGAAAGTGCATGACAGGACATGCTCTAGTACCACTCGGAATCAAAACTACACGCTACGTCTTTCTCGGTCAACTAGCAAGCAAGGAAGCTGTGGAGACGTTGCCTTAGCACATGGGGACCTTCATTCACGTACATGCACGCACAGACACACTTACTCCACGTGCTAAACTGACAGCATCTCATGTGACTGGGGTTTCCCATTCAGCTCACACTGCGGCTCACAGTTACACAAAACCAAGAACGCAGCAGCGTGCATTCTCAAGCAGGAGCTCCACAATTAAAGTGCTCAACGATCTATTACACCCCATGCATTTCCCATGCCCAAGTCCTTAGTAATAAGAGTCATCCTCTGTTTTTCACATTAAAAGCTTGTGCTCCTTTATGCCTTTGCCAGACAAGTGCACTACGAAACACTAGCCATCAAAATTTCAGAACACCTAGCTTCTTCCAAGATGTTTAAAACAAGTATAATAAAAGTATGTTTATGTCTAGAATTTTAACAATTAAAGGCTTACTGGAGTCATTCTGAAGAAGGCAATATTACACCACATATGTATTGTGTTAATATGTTAAGTTACTGTAAAACAACTAAAACGTGCCTTTAAAAAGTCCCCAAACTTTTGACGTTCAGTGAATGGAAAACATGGATCTAATGCGTAATTATTACAACTATAACTAGTAGAGTACTGTAACACCGAGCAACAGTTTCAGTTTCACTATCAGTGAGGAACAGAAACAGCGGTTAAAGTGTAGTCAGGTGGCCTACCTCTCCAGCTGTGGTCTGCAAGGCTCTTTTCTTCAGCTCCACACATTTCCTGAGCTTGCAGATCTGATGACCAGTCTTTCGATTTAAGCAGCAGCTACACTGCCCACAGCTGACCTTGAGGAGACACGGCCCGCAGGCGCCGCATCTACTTCTCTTCTTTATCTCTTTTCTCTCCTGAGCTTTCAGTAAGCGCTGTTGAATGTCTGTCTCCAGCAGCGGAGAAGAGACGGTGGCTCTGTGCTCCAGAGGCAGCTCTAAACTCCCTGCTTCTGACTCTGTTTCAAAGGAGAACTGGGTGCTGTCTGTGCTGTTAGACACTTTGCTGTCGAAAAATGCTACTGTCTGAGGTCCAGCTTCCAGACCAGACGGAGAGCCGGCGTAAATGCTTGTGCTCAGGGACAAAAGAGATAATGCTCCTTCATTCTTGATTGACAACTCATCACTATAATCTTCATCTTTGGTCTTCACGTCTACGGTACTGTCAGGCTCTCTGTCCTCAGACTGGCCAACATCTGGGGCTTCCTGAAGTGCTGGTGAATCTTTGGGAATTTCATACACATCAGACACAGCAGACACATCTTTCTGAGAAGAGTCTTCAACTGTGCTTTGAGGGGCAACGTCACATGGCGGTGGCAGAGAAGGTTCTGTAGGCCCTGAGGTATCAAGTGTACAAACAGAGTCCACTTCAGTGGCTGAGTTATGCTCTTTCACAAACAAATCCCCTGACTCATCACCTGTGCTTGGCTTCTGAGTGGCCTCAGTAGGCAAAGGACTATTTTCACTTTGTGTCTTGTCTTCAGAGACCTCAACTTTCTCCTCCACCTCTAAAGCAGCAGTCTCGTAAACAAGTTGTTCTTGGTGCTCCTCCTCTACTGTTTCTTCAGAGCTTACGTTAACAGGTGGATTATTAACTTTATTTTGCTGGCCGCCACCATCACAGCCACTATGTTCTGTCGTTTTTGGTGAATCTTGTTCCCAAGCCTGCTGACCTCTCCCTTGGCTTGTGGCCACCCTACTTGGAGGCTTCACTTCCTGTGAGGCTCTTTGGGACAACAGACTGCCTCGAATGGACCTCTTCCTTCCCCTGAGGTCTGCAGTCTGGACAAGTCTTGTCAGAGAGCTGCGTGTGTGCCTAAGTCTGATGGCTTCTGTTAAGTCAGATATGGGCTTGGTTCTGCTTGCTCTTCCCTGGGGTGATTTCTTTAAAGGCCTGCTCACAGCACTTGCCTGTTTGGTTGCTTGTTTCTTAGCGGTGGACTTCCTGGTCTTTGCTTGCCTTGCACGTGTGACTGGAGTCCTGGGATTGTTTGCATTAGCTGCTCGCCTTTTTGCAGTGAGCGTCTTCAGTTTCCTAACATTTCGCTTCGTCGTGGGGTGCGCCTTCTTTGGCGGTTTAGGACTATGAGGCATAGCTGAGCTTGATGATAATAAAAGGGGTTGAGTGATAGGTCAGCAGGCATGGGAAACAAATTCTCAGCTTGGATATTTCTAAAAATAGCACATTTGGATTTTCCTTTGCAGAGTCAGGTCCAATAAAATTCATTGGTGGCTTTCCAAAGAGCATACCTATAAAAACAATAAAACATATTATTGATCTAGTTGCGGTCATCATAGATGGGAAAAGTTCATAAACATTACATCTTTGAGTATTATAACTGCGCTGCACTGAAATGCTACTTCTGATTTGTGCTACTATTAGTTGCAATGTTTCTACATATGTAACAACTCATTTGTTACAGTGTATTAACAGACAACACAACACATACAATACAAAGGTCGTAGTACTGTTGGAGTAACAGAAATGTAATCCTTGCTCATTTACCAAGAAATGTAAACAACTGACTTAAATGGCTAAAAAGGGAACAAAAGGGCTTATCAACAACCTCTGCTTTAAACATCACGCCCTATTGTGGCAGAATCCACTCCAGGCGTGGAGACTGATGAAGTTTAAAATAATAAATATTGAATATTACGCCTGGCTATAAAGACACCAGTGGGTTTAAACCCCTTATTGGAGCTGACAACTCGGCTTTAGGAGTTAGTAGGAGTCGTAGTTAATGCCGTTGGTCAGGACTACTTCGAGTTTTCTTGCTCCGTTCTGTGCGACCACTTTCTCCAGTTTTAGGTTGTTTTAAAGGGACACCGTTTACAACAGTCCCGGAGAAAGATATAAGCCCCTCTAGATAAAACATGCAATTCTGTTTAGCCGTGCCCCACAAGCGTGTACACTTTTAAAGCGAGTTCAAATACTTCACATACCGGAGCCAGTTGCCTTGGTCGAACTGCTAATAATACTCCCCGCCTGACAGAGTCGTTTGGTCCGCCCGCATTTTCCCTGCTACACTCTCCAGACTTCTCCGAGATCCAGCAAGTTCAGCAGCGCGCCGACACAACAGAGAGACACCCCGTCTCTACACGGTAACTAACGCTCAGTAACAACGACATGCTGGCCCGGAGTGAAACAGCCCATTAACCCGCCAACTCAGTTCCACAGCGCAGCTCCCAGACACAACCTGCCTCTCACACACGGCGGCTCTTTAATGGAGGCCCGTGGACTGACGGGAAAACACGGAACGGAATCTGAGCACGGAGTCAATAATAATAATAATAATAATAATAATAATAATAATAATAATAATAATAATAATAATAATAATAACGATGGTGGTTATAGTGAGGACAGTAATAATGATGATGACAGTAATGATGATGATGACTGTAATAATAATAATAGACTCAATTGGCTGTGGCTCTATTAATGAAAATTAGTGTGTTAATAATACAAGTCTATTACATTATTCAAAGAAAATGTAACAATAGACAGTGTACATATAATTTCCAAACTTTGAGTTGTTTGTTTTATTCGTCCCAAAATTATTTTGTCAGTGCTTTCTGGTAGGCCTATTAAACTCGCATAGTGAGGTCACTGAAATTTTGCTTTGTACGTTTTCCTCTGACGTGATTTGTAGTGGCACATGCACACATGAACACATACAAGTACAGTTTTATTATGTATTTAAAGCTATATACCATAAAGCCTGGCTAAAAACCAGGAGAGAATCACTTCGCAAGAAAGCACAATTATTACAAAACCTAAACACAAAGTCTGAGAGAGTTTCTTTGGTGAAGATCTGGAGTAGACGTTTGGTACAGAATATGTCTCATTTTCCTATTTAACAGGATTTATTCCATATGTAATGATCAAGGCCTTTTTAAAAGGAAATTCCACAGATTTACTGTTAAACACTTTCAGAGTGGTTTGAGGTAAAATGCTCTCGTCTAGACAAGCTGCCAGAGTCAGAACTGTTCACAGTGGTGATGATAAAATCCAGACGTCCTAAGCATGTAATGCCTCTAAAAGTCTCTAAAAAGACTTTAGGGTTAAAAAGAGTTAGGGTTATAACATGAAGTGGTCACAGAGGCTCTGCTTGAAGGCTGAGACACTATTTTACATTGTGATAAAGTTCTGTATTAAGCCCTATATTAAACGTATTAAGCCATATATTAAACATATTTTAAATGCATTTATGATTTTACATGCAGGGAGCTGTAATGCAAAAGTGTAACAAAAATGCATTTTTCTAGTTTACCACTATTTAACTTCAACATTGTCCAAAAAAGCAGAATCAGTGAAGATTCACTGCTCATTTGAGATTTTTAAGTCAAATCTTCTATTTGAGTGTCTAACCATCACTGTAAAAACACTATTTCACATCAAAACACTCTAAATGGCCTTTTTGTTTGAAATATATCCAGATGTTTTGAACTCCAAATTTCAATCAACTGAATAGGTGGTCACAAGTGGAAAAAACGATGTTGCCGAGAAGCCTAGAACCCCAAATAGGGAGCTGTCATAAAGATATTAAAATCCAGATTCAAGGTGTTTATGTGTCCCATGCACTTATGTGTTATGCACATACAATGTGCAGTAAACTGTAATAATTAATGAGAATTGATGAGACAGTGCAACAACAAGAAAAGAGAATAAAATTACAAATATAAACAAATGTAAATAATATAAATGTAACATTACAAACAGACCATGGACTTAAAGTATTTATTTATATTTTCAATTAAAAATAAATGGAAAATAATGGAACAATTGTGTAGTAACTACACAAAGTTATAATTTTACCATAGTGGTAACTGATATGAGTGTTGTGATGTCTACAATGCAAATAGGCCCTTTTTAGTAGTATTCCTTACAATTTTGCCTCACAGTCCCCTGCATATACTCCACATCCCATCATGAATGCATTTGTTTTTATGACTTTTCACATAGTATTTTCACATAACATTATCATAGAACTATTGTAAAATAGTGTTTTTGTATCTGGTCCTGGAGTTGTTTTACTGTGTACTCTGTAGATAGTTTAAATGACAATAAACCTATCCGACTTAATAAAAAACATAGCTACTAACATAGCTACTAACTACTAATATGCTAGAAACAACAATGGTAATCTATAGTAAAACAAAGGTCCCAGATATAAGGTGAATCATTATTTGAGAACCATTGCACAGAGCCCTGACCGCAACCCCATCCAGCACCTTTGGGATGAACTGGAACAGAGATTGTAAGCCAGGCCATCACATCCAACATCAGTACCTGGCCCCATAAATGCTCAACAGCACGAATTTTCACAAAAACCCTCCAAAACCCTCCAAGACGAGTAATACAGTGGAAGCTGTTATAGCTGCAAAGGTTGGACAAATTTTAAAGACTACGTATTTGAATCAATGTAACTGAAGACCCTAATGGTGTAACGGTCAGGCGTCCCAATACTTTTGTCCATATAGTGTGTTCTTGTACTGTTATGTTTTTATGTTTTTAACTTTTATATGATCATTTAAACGTGCAGTCTAAATCAGAAGTGATGCTTTTACAGGCAAGTTAAGGTTTTGGGAGATTTCACTTGCTCCTGCTCGTCTTCTCTTTCACGGCCATGTTTGAGGGTGACGTCGTCAGGAGGCGACAGGGAAGGAAAGCCATGAAGGGCACTACAGATGGGTTTGAAACCAGCACACACGTGTAGAGTCTTGAGCTGAAGACCCTCAGCTCCCCGTGTGAGTAAATCCTATCTATCCATATGATGTAAGATCTATTTGTTTAGTTATGCTGGTTCGCGATCTGTCAGCCTGAGAGCCCCGTTTCTTCACTCCAGACTCCAAACATTTCTCTCCTCTTTAGCTCGATAAAGCTACTGGTGTCGAAAGAAAAGATGTCAACTCGGTACAACGATTAAATGACACTACACCCACGATTTTCAAGACGTTTTGCCCTTTGGAATGTGTCATGATAAGGACAGAATTGGTGGTGGTAGCCTCGGTTGACAGTGGTGGCACATGACCTTGTTACGTGGTAGGACTGCAGCTTTTCGTGCTTCTCTAGTAGCATTTCTGTTGATCTGCAGTTTACTTGGTTATAGAGTAACTGGGTTGTAAGGCAAAACACTGAAAAAGTATTGAAATTGCTGGTTTAGGACTGCATGCGATCCCATTGACAGCTGTCCTGAGTCAGTGGTCAGAAATCAATACGGCTGTCTGTTTAAATCATTGTGCTTGTGGTCCAGTATTAAATCTTTAAGAAAAGAAAATGTTTACAATATGGCATTAGAACACATACTAGAGACCATCGCAAAGATCAATCTTGAAATACCCTTAAAATGTAACATATCTTGCAGAAAAAAAGTAGAAAGCTACACTATATGGACAAAAGTATAGGGACACTTGTTTTGCAGGGTTGTGGGCTAGACTCATTTGCAGTGAAGGGCAGTCCAGCACCTTTGGGATGAACTGGAACAGAGATTGTTAGTCAGGCCTTTTTCATCCAACATCTGTGCCTGAACCTCATAAATGCATAAAATGAATGGGCACAAATTCTCACAGAACCCCTCCAAAATCTTTTGGAAAATCTTCCAAGAAGAGTGGAAGCTGTTACAGCTGCAAATGGGGGACCAATTCCATATTAAAGTTTATGTATCTGAATGCAATGTCATTGAAGTCCCTGTTGGTGTAATGGGCAGGCGTTCCAATACTGTAGCTTATAATGTAGCTGATTTTCAGCTGATCAGTTTAAACCACTTTTAAAATTCAGATTCTAGATGAAATACATCACAAAATAAATTATACATAAAAATACATACAGACAAAAAATGCTTATACTGTATAGGGATACAAACTCATAGCTTTAACTGAGTATAGATCAGTGTCGTACAAGTAGACAACTGTGCCAGAGCTGGGACAGGGTGTGGAAGTGAACCTTAAGCTGGATACGCCTATGATTTCATTTATGCACAGGATTTCTTATCACAGTACAGAGAGCATGTTCTCCTGCAGCTACAAAGCTTAAGCTCACTAACAACCCCCCCCAAACACTTGACTAGACAATGTTCTCTTGAGTAATTGATTGCCAACCTTTGGTCTGAGTGGTGTTTGTCATTCGGAACTAACCCAGTGTGACTACCTGACCTTACTAATCCTAAATGCAGTCAAATCCTCACTGCATTGCTCCAATATCTAGTGTAGAGCCTTCCTGCAGCAAAGCTCTGACTGCAGAAAGTGTGATGACATCATAGCTCTGAAGAGCCAGTGGAAAATAGTGTAAGCTTGTTAGTCAAAGTTGTGACATTTCAGAGTCCTCTGAAGACATGGCTGCAGTGGAGTCCTGAGACAGACAGCATGGCCATAGAGGCGTCCGTGTCCTCGGCTGGTCAGCCTCCAGTTCCAGGTCCTGCTCAGAGGGACTACTACTATTGGCTCAGGTCCTTCGTAGCAGGAGGTAGCCGTAACTTCTTATTGGATAGAAAAATGCAAGATGTTGTAAATGAGCTTGAAAGCTTGATCATCAGTGATATATGGGCAGACCCTGATATCGCTTGTGTTTATGCACTGCTGGGGGGTCTGTGGGATTTGCTTGTAATTTTGCATTCCCTTTGCATGCATTGTGTGGCGAGTGTCATTGTAAATGATTATGAGGATAGTAATAGGTGAAACCAAACATGGGGATAGCATAATGTATTTGATATCCGCATTGCCTTTTTAATAATGATACTTTGATTTTAGTATAAATAAATGATTACTTTAGTAGATTGCTCAGATTAGAGATACCTAAACTACTGCTTCTAAGTTTAAGATGACTGTTCCTTCATTTTCACACTGCAGAAACCTGCTCTCCTTAAGATTTTGGTGTTTATGTAGTTGACATCATGTGTCATTGTTTTATTCATATAGGCGTAGCAGGATGCTGTGCCAAGACCACCATTGCACCTCTAGACAGAGTGAAAATTTTGCTTCAAGCTCACAATCCTCATTACAAACACTTGGGTAAGTTCTATCTTATTTAAACAGTTTCCCCAGGGATTTGATACTGATCAGCACTCTTTAAAAATAAAGGTTCCTTACTGCTTCGTTAGGTACTTCTTCTCTTCTCCGCACCGGCCCAAATTTACCATGCCCTGTATGCCCGATGGTCAGTCCAGCACTGAACCTGTTCATAGTTTTCTTATTAAAAAAAATACACCTGCACATTTTATTTACAAACAAATTATCTGCTGAATTTAAAATCATTTTAAAGATAGAATAAGATGATAATTTTGTTCAAGTACAATTTGAAGCATTTGCAAATTAACACTTGATGCCAAGCTCAGTAAATCTGCACTCTTTGCAGGTGTGTTTGCTACACTCAGGGCCGTGCCAAAAAAAGAGGGCTACCTCGGGCTGTACAAAGGGAATGGAGCGATGATGGTCAGAATATTCCCATATGGAGCCATTCAGTTTATGGCCTTTGACAACTATAAGAAAGTATGTTTCTTGTCTGTATAAAGAATGAATATAAAGTACAGTATTTAAAATCTTCACTGTGGTAAATCATTTTCAAATGTTTTCAAATTTAGTTCTTTAGTACACAGCTTGGCATATCTGGGCACATTCATCGGCTTATGGCTGGATCTATGGCAGGTATGTAATTCTACATCACCATCCACCTAAATCACGTGTGAGATGCCAGTCGAGACGGCCAGAGCACTGCAGGCTTTAATGTTCTAGCTCATTTACCAGACAAAACTAATCAGGCAATTAGCAATAAGTAATTTAGTTTGAAATCTGTTGGAAATGCAATCTCTGCTGGGTAATGCCCCAGAAAAAAGCCTAGGCTTACATCCCCAGACTGAAAAGATGAGAAAGTGGATTTTTTTAGGTTATGTGTGACTAGGTCCTTCATTTCCTCCACAGGAATGACTGCAGTCATTTGCACTTATCCACTCGATGTTATCCGTGCACGCCTGGCATTTCAAGTGACAGGGGAGCATCGCTACACTGGCATAGGAAACGCCTTTCAGACAATCTACTTGAAGGTATTGGGGTTTTTGGGGGAAATAAAAAGGTGGTGTGTCATTATCATGATAAATTGCTTTACTGTATGTAAAGTGTGTATCATTTTACTCTGCGTATATCATGGGTTTTGTCATGGGTACTTCAAGAACAGTGAACAACTGCAAGTATCATTAAAATATAGAAAATATATTGAAAATATAGAAAGCAATGTGCAGTAACTGCATAAACTACACAAACAAGTTGTTTATCAGCCCACTTGCTTTAACTAATTATTATATTGTTTTTTAATATTTTTTTCATAGCATCGTAGTCTGCGTTAATTTGCTTTTACCAGTTATTAGACTAACATATAATATTGTGTTGCATTTTGTATCCTCTAACCTGTTTGCAAACCTCAAAAGTTAATATTATGACCACCATGTAATATTTTTGTATATTTTATAAGTTATAAGGAGAAAATGAGTTTGATTGAGAATTGCAGGCCTGTGTCCCTTTTTCCAGCTGTGCTTTCTCTTTAAAGGAGGGTGGCATCTCCGGATTCTACCGTGGTCTAACTCCTACCATCATTGGCATGGCTCCCTATGCAGGTAAAGCATTTCCATGTGATTGTCCCTTTGAATAGCTTACCTTTTTCCCCTTAGAGATTTTTCCATTTTAGTACAACTGGACTGACGTTAGTAGCAGCTTTGTGGTTCGAGGGAGTGAATCACCGTTCTTTTTCTTCTGCAGGATTTTCGTTTTTCACATTTGGTACTCTGAAGAGCCTGGGGCTGACTCACTTCCCCGAGCTCCTGGGCAAGCCATCACTGGACAACCCTGACGTCCTGGTCCTTAAGACTCATGTCAACCTGCTGTGTGGAGGGGTCGCTGGGGCCATCGCTCAAACTATATCGTAAGTTAGAGAAGGAATGTTTTGACTTGTGTGGTTCTCAGTACTCTTTTTAGATCCTTATGGCAGTTTGTGTAAAAGTAAGGAAAGGTTTTGAGTTTCTGTAGTTGTCTTCAGTCCAAAGTTTTTCCTTCAGTTTGTGGGAGTATATAAATGTATATTAATTTTAATATATTAAATGTTGCTGCACAGAGTGAAGCCACTGATATTTCAGTAAATATTCCTTTGATTTGATAATCTCTTCATGTTTTTGTGACATCGCGCCAGTGGAAGTTTAAAAGAGATTTTTTTTTTTAGGAGGTTCCATGGAAGCAGATAGGGCCAGAACAGTGGCACCTTTACTGTAAAAGATTGTATAGGCTTTAAAATATAAAGATTGTTCACAGGCATCTAGTATTAATACAGAGCTAGATGTAGGACCTTATAGCCTTTAAGAATTCAATAGTTTCACATGCAGTTTTCAAAAGAAATCAAGTAATAATGCTGTTCTGAGTAGACATTGTTGAAAGACTTTGGTTGATTCAGTTTAGCCTAAGAACGCTGAAACTCTGATTACTGAAGTATACTAACCTTTTTCATTCACTGCCTCTTAACCTGCTTTAGCTTCAGATGTAAAGAAATTTGATTCATGTTTTTATCTGAATTAGCCTAGTCCTGTCTCTGACCCAAGATAATGTTTTTGGGAAAAAATAATACGGTGCATTGAAAATGTAAGAACTGCACATTTAGAAGTCTCTTCTTGTCTCTTGTATCCCCGCCTTGTTTGAGCTAGATATCCTCTAGATGTTGCTCGGAGGAGAATGCAGTTAGGAGCAGTGCTCCCCGACTCTGACAAATGTCTGTAAGTGACATTTTTTTTATTTAAGCTGTTAAGTATTGCATGCTTGAGCCCTGTCTTTACATGTCCTTCCCCTTTCAGATTGTTCTAGAATGCCCGTCCCCTTTCATATTTGTTCATTAGGCTTTTATTTCTTATTCTAGAGCAGTTTTAAAGCCAGCTTCTATCATTTGAACTTCGCAGCAGCATACAGCAATGACCCATTCATTTTCTGTGAGACATCTCAGTTCCGTCCGTTGTCCATGGCTTGTCATGTCAGATGCAAGGATCTGTTGCATCAGTTCTGAAGTTTTATAAAAGTGAATACTGTCGGTGTGACGCATCTGACGCATCAGGACACAGATGCTGTTTGCATGGCTCATGTCCTGTGTGACAAAAGGACTGCAGCAAAAAACAAAAGATGACAAGTGTTAACTGGTCTCCATATTAGTTTAAGGATGGACACTATGTTAAGTTCTTAATTATAAAAAAGAAGCATTACTTACATAAATATTAAGAAGACATTCCAAGACCTGTATCCCCCATATGCAGCGAACTAAATGGGGGGATGCATTTGTGTCCATCATTGCCCCAGTTGGTGGCCAGGTGGGTAGGATGTTCCCCCGGGGATCAGAAGGTCATGGGTTCTATTCTCACAAACCGTTGTGTGAGGTACTGTCCACACATTCTTCTCCCTGGGTGCTGCCCACCTTGGTGAATAGGTTAAATGCAGAGAAAGAATTACACTGTTCATGCTGTGTGCTGTGCTGTGTTCACATGTGACTATAAGGGGCCACTGCACTTTACTTTAGACCAGTATAAGTAAGACTGAACACTCCTAACATTTAAGAGCCTGTGATCTGAGATGCTTGTTTTTTTCTTTTGTTGTCTTTTTGAGCAGTAGCCTGACGAAGACCCTCAAGCATGTGTACAGCAAGTATGGGTTTAAAAAAGGACTGTACCGTGGGCTTTCCCTAAACTACATCCGCTGTATACCATCCCAAGCTGTTGCCTTCACCACGTATGAGTTTATGAAGCAATTCCTTCACTTGAACTAGAACCGCAGCAGTTGGTGATCACCAGTTTTTCAGCAAGAAAAAAGTTGCCGTACAGCTACTGGGAGCATCACAGCTGCACTGTCAGCATTACCAATCAGTGAGCGCCGCTCATGACTCCCCAGCATGCCTTGTGGCTTAGGACAATGTCTCAGCAACTCACTACATGAGTATTTGGAGAATGCCCTGCAGCAGTCATCAATGGAAATGATTATGACCCTGCTCTGAACAATCCGCCTTAGCCAGTCAGTGAGTTTCTAAGATGCGCAAGCAAAACAAGTTGGCTGTTCAGTATGTCTAATATTGATTACACGCCAGCATGTTGCAAATCTGATCCGTTCTGAATATGAATAGGATGTTTGTGATCAAGTGCAAGTCAATGTCAAGAGAAAAGTTCATGTTTGATCAGAAAACCTAGTCAGATATTTCACTGGAAACCCCCACCCCTTCCACCCCCACTGCCTCTGATTGGAAGGCTGTGAAAAAGCCTGATATGATTCTGTAACAGTATTATCTTTACTTGCAATCTTTACGCATCAATCACGGCTCACGGGCCTCCTGCAATTGCTTGTCCTCTTCTGCTGGCTTCTGGTAGGTTATATTACTACTTTTATTCACAAGATCTCTTTATGTTAAAGCACATTTAGTAAAACTGAGCTGATGTGCGGTAAAAGCTTCTTTTTTTTTTAGATTTTTTTTTGATTCACTCCATAAGAGGGTGAGCCAGATAGGTTCAATGTTAGATAAAAGAACACAATTGCCTTGACAGATTTAGGAATCAGTCAGTTACTTTGTAGTGGTTATATTTAAATCGCTACCATTGATAGTCGTTTACCTGTAGACATTAAAATAGCTAAGGTCTTAATCTAGGCTGCAGACTGTTATTCTGTTCAGAATCAGTTAAAGATGGGGAAACGTTTGTGGGACATGGTTATCATCTTCTTTGCCACATGGTGGCAGTCTTGCATGGAAATGTCAGGTTGCTCTGTGGAACCCAGTGCTGCTGTCCTTTATGCACTATACATGTCTTTGCCTTCAGTTGATGTTCCCTATAACATGATACATGATTGTCTGTTGAATGAGTGGATGAAATGAATGTTTACTCTTGCGTTATTCATACAGCCTTGTTTGATTGGTCACATGATTCCTATACATGGGGAAATCGTAACAAGCTTATAATAATTAGGCTCAAACCCAACATGTGCTGGGTTTAGGAGAATAAGGAAGTGTGTATCATGCTTGTGATGCAGCAGCGTTGAAAGATTGTCAGAGAAATTTTAGCATTATTTATCTCTGTGTATATTATTTGTGTAAAAACAGAATGCAGTTGAATGGTATAAACTTTGTCAGACACATTTCACTACTGATCAACGAAAATGCCTTTTTGTACTTTATCATTTCTTGTCTATCCAGTGATCACACAAATTAAATGTCTTTTTCTGTTTGTGTAAAACATGACCTTCTGTGGTTTCTTTGACTCTAATGACCAAAACACTCATTCGGAGATGAAGTTCTGGGATAAATTTGTTTAGGCCTAAGTGTTTTCTACACACAAAAGCAGTTTGGACTTACCTGATTGCATGTCTTAGTCATTTTTACCTAAACATTTGTCCCTTAATCTCTTATAAATTTGTTTCTATGACAACTACAAAGAGTAAGACGAAGTAATTACCAAAGTAAGCAATGTGGATCATCTTCAGGCCTGAAAATTACAGATGACCGCCCTCATGACACTGTCTAAGAGAGAGCTAAGACCATGAGCAGCTGAGTGAAGGTACAGGGCGTCTTAAGAAGATTATAACTGTGATACAGTTTTGATTGCTGCATAATTCTATTATTTATTTAATTTTCAATCTTTACTGTTCTTAAATGAGAAAAGCAGTACAAATAAAGAAAGCCTCTTTGAGTATAACTGTAATCAAGGCAGCAACATCAGCCACTATTGTTCATTAGACAGATTTGGAAATCATGTGGAACTTATTTTCCAGATGGTTAAAAGCATTGGTTGCTATTTTAGAGCACTGAGCCCCGATATCTTCGTCTGTTCCTCTTATTAAAAGTTTGAGAGGCCCCAACTTTGCATATTTACTATGTCCGTTCAGTGGCATCGCAGCATCTTACTCGGCAAAAGTGTTGCACAATGATGTGTGACTTCATGGTGTAATATTGCACACACTGTGACAATTTGTTGTGATGTTTGACGGTTAATTCCGGTAGCCTAATTGAATGCAAACTGTCTTGTCTCCACCCTAAAAGTCTGCAGGGTGATAGAAACTTTCCATCATCTAATTTGAGTGCATATGGTCATGATAGTAGGCTACTGGGAGGCTATTCATGAATCAACTTTAACATAAAAATTACCTACCTAATATTGTGTAATACAGCTCTGAAGCATGGATTCCACATGAGTTCCAATGGTGTGCTGTGCTATGTGGCACCAAGGTGTTAGCAGCAGATCCTTTTGGATCTCTAAGTTGCAAGGTGGGGCCATGATTAATGAAACTGGTCCCGGATATGCTCCGATTGGCATCTAGGGAGACTGGAGGTCAATTTAACACTATGAAGTCTTTGTCATGTTCCTCCAACCATTCCGAAACATCAGATTTTCTGAGTGTCAGTATCCTGCTGAAAGAAGCCACTCCCATCAGAAAATATGGTTGCCAGGATAAGGTGTTCTTAGTCTGAATCAATGTTTGGTAGGTGGTACGGGTCAAAGTAATATTCAAATCCCATGAATGCGAGGACCAACAGGAAACTCTACACAGTTATTTCTAAAGAGGTTGAAGTCCACCGATCAACAATCAGGTAGCCTGTGTATAAATAAAGAAAATTCAGGACCCAATGGTTGACCAACAAATATCACTCCAAGAGTCTGTAATAGTCTGCAAGGTCAGAAATGAACACGCTAACTACTAAGTAAATAAGGGCCTCTATCACATTGGATTCTGTTAATGGTCAGGAAGACAAAGGCCAACAAAGGTTTGCATGGCAAGGAAGCAAGGCGAACATCAGTAGTATTAAAAAGAACAATTCTTCCTGTCTACTGTTTGCTGAACATCCAGAAGGCTTCTGGAAAAACGTTATGTGAATGGGTGAGACCAAAATAGATCTTGGTTTAAATGAGAAGCCTTACGTTTGATGAAAGGAAAACACTACATTTCAGCATAAGAACCATTATCCCATCAGTGAAACATGGTGGTGATAGTATCATGGTTTGGACTTGTTTTGCTGCATCTGAGCCAGGATGACTTCCCATTATTGATGTAACAATTAATTCTGAATTGGACTGAATTGGAAAATCTAAGTAATTCTTCCAAAGAATGGTTATAGAAGAATAAAGTTAATGTTTTGGAATGGCCAAACATCTTGTCCTTAACCAAGCATTATAGTTGTGGAAGCAGTTAATGTTTGGAAACCCACCAACATCTCAGAGCTGGAAGAATTCTATCAATGTCAATATGCAGGACTGTTTAACAGTCACCAGAAATGTTTAGTTATTGCTGCACAAGAGGGTCACACCACATATGGAAAAATATGTGAGATTGAATCAAGTATAATATTGCTAGCTTGTTTGTTTCATTGCGTTCTCTTTATTGACTTTTAGGTCTATAAGCAGAACTGATGAAAATCTGGTATTGCTTTAGGTCATATTCATACAGAAAATTCTACAGGGTTCACAAACCTGTTCTTTGAAAATGTGTTGCATAGATAGTGTTTAATTCATTTTATTTTTCAGAAATCAACAATGTGATCATTTGACCAGGGTGGGAACCACCTTTCTAAACAGATTGGTGCAAATTTCCTCCTTCCATTCAGAGCTGGGAGAGCATGTAGTCTTAGTTGCTTATTTGCATGGCCCCCTCTGGCTTTGTATATGCTGCATACGGCAGTGGCTTATTTGGCTGGAAAATAAGTTGCACACAGAGTACTGTTTGTGGTTTGTCGTGCGGAAAATGTAATGACTGTGTCCTGTGCACATCAAAACTTTAGGACACAACCTAATCTCACATAGCACGTATCATTCCATCTACTTAGTAGTGTGACTACAGTAGTCAATGAAGAGTCGTGACTCTGTGCTGCTTCGTGCGTGTGAATAGATCTACTGAAGTGCTCATGAAAAGAACATGCAAGTTGTTGATAGTAAGTAATTTTGTTTCCGTTAGCGTGCAGTTTTATCTGTTCTTTCAATGTATCTGAGATGGTGAGCCTCAACTCAACAGTGTGGTTGAACACTCATCCCCCCAATTAACTTGTGCCAATTAACTTCAGCAAGAAAAATCCCCTACAGTGTCATTTATCTTATCCAGATCAGCGTCACAATGCATTTGCATGTTGTAGACATCAGCGTGTGTGTGTGTGTGTGTGTGTGTGCGCGCGCGCGTATTCACATTTATGTGTGCGCAGTAGAGAAGGGGAAATGCATTCAGTCACAGGCTGCAGAAGTTAGCAGTGGGGAAACAGATCTTTGTCCTTTTGTAAAAGCAGGATGCCCAGCTACACAGTGACTGTCGCCACTGGCAGCCAGTGGTTTGCTGGTACAGATGATTACATCTACGTGACCCTGGTGGGGACCGAGGGCTGCAGTGAGAGAACTCTCCTGGATAAACCTCTTTATAACGACTTTGAAAGAGGAGCGGTAAGATCTTTCATATCTTAGCAGTTTTGTGTCTAAGAAGGTGTCCAACTACCCTTTTAAGAGAGAAAGGTACCATAAAGGGTACTTTTGGAGCGATGCCATTGAACAGATGTCATTAATTCCTGTTCTGGAGAGCTTTAGTCCAAGCACACTTGGTGATTTGCATGCTTGAACACATCTGTTCATTTCCAGGTTTTTGTGTTACAGCATTCAAATCCATCTGTGATGATTTTAAGAATCCATATCAGACGGCCCCATTTTGGTTCCCTGAAGAACCTTCAGATGGACGATTTGTTAAAAAACATTTTTGTAAATGATATGTGATCATGAAGAGGTTTAAAGAGGTTTAAAGAACCTGCACATAACTTCAAGCTTTGATGGAAATTAAAGTTCTTCCTAAAACCGTCAGAATGGAAAGGTGTTTATTTATGTGCATTAAAAGACAGACTAAACAGTTAAAGCCACAAACAGATTTAAAAAAGGAATCATTGTTAAATTTGGAAAAGGTCTATGAAAGATTGTACTGAAATAAAATTATCGTTGTAACTTCTGAAGGACTGAAGAAATACATGTTTTCTGAGTTATTGCTAACTGTACGAACACTTTTGGATACTTTTAACTTCTTTAAAATGCTTTTAAGTCCCAGTTTTACTGTTGTCTAATGATCTGTTATTCTGTTTTTACAAGGGCTCACTTATGTTTGGTAGGAAACTGTACTAGTTCTATAGACTATACTTTTTGGAACATACATGTTTTCTCTAGCTTATGATTCTAAATGGACTTGACTTCTTTAATCCAAGGTCGACTCGTATGACATTACTGTGGGGGAGAACCTTGGTGAACTTGAACTCTTGAAGATTGAAAAGAAGAAATACTGGATGCATGATGACTGGTACTGTAAATACATCACCGTCAAGACCCCGTCCGGAGATTACATTGAGTTTCCCTGCTTTCGGTGGGTGGTGGACGACAAAGAGGTGATCCTGCGAGATGGCCGAGGTGGGCTCTGTTTGTCGTGACTGATCTGATTGAATAAATCCCATATTAAAAAATGATAAACTGAAAAAAATGATACATGCTCTTGTACATTTTGGTGCAGGGTTTCTAGTTACTGAATGGAGAAAGTACAACATAAAGTTTGGGCATGTTCAAATATTTGTCCAATATAATTTATTCAGCAAACAAATAGAACTATGCACAAAAAATTATTGTTTAGCTCCTATAAGCAGTTTTGGTAACTTTTTTACTTGTGCTTGCAAGAATTTGTTGCATTCCAACTGCTTAAAGAAGGTCATGACACAGTTTGCTTTCTCCATGTGTGTTTTGCAGCTCGATTGCCTCAGGATGACAAAACCAGGGTGGCGAAACAGCACAGGCGCAAAGAGCTGGAAATCAGACAAAAGACATACAGGTTTGACCTGCAGAACTCTGAACCTCAGGGACCAAAAAAGAGCAGAAAGTTGTTTAACCTCATCAAATGAACCATCAACTACAGCACATTTAATATAAACTATTGATTGTTAATCCAGTCTAATTTTATGTGTGCCAGAAATTCCACTTCTTAGCTGTAAGAAGTGCTTGTCCACAACTGATAAATGATGTTTCTTGTTCAAGATGGAAGGAATGGCATCCTGGCTTTCCAATGAGCATTGACGCTAAAACCCATAAGGAACTACCACGAGACATCCAGTTTGACAGCGAGAAGGGTGTAGACTTCATCCTCAACTACAGCAAAGCGTGAGTCCTGAGGCAAAAATGCACAAGTTAATGATCTATCGCTATCTATCCCCACCCCCGTTTGGTAAGACATATTTGGTAAGGACAGTTTACATTACTTCACTGCTTGAACAGATATGTGTATATTCATATCAGATATGAACATTGGAATTTCAAGCAAACAACCACCAAGTTGTGGAGGCTGACACAAAAAATGAAACATCCGTCTCCAGTTCCCCTTAACCACTCAAGCTAAGTCTGTGGGCTCTGCAACAACAGAGTCATTGTGCTGTTAGTTGTAAGTCATATTTGCATGGTTCTCTCTAAGTCTGAACACAGTTCAGGTTTGACTATGACCTGTTTCTCGTTTACCCTGACTATTCATACTGAATCCATCCTTTAGTCTGTATTTCTACATCCTACAGCCTGAAAAGACTTATTTTCTCAAAGAACCATCCAATAAAGTAATCGACTAAACTTCTCTCAGAGCGTTAATGGGACGACTTGACTGATTACTTCCTGGAGAAAAAGCAATCTGGCTCTTTCGACTTTATTTAAACATATCCACATGCATGTGTACCATGCTGGAAAGTACAAGAAAAAGAAAGCAGTCATCATTTTCAGTTAGAAAGAAATAGGCAATCACAACAAATATACACAGTAATCACACATGCATTTACATACATGGACCCACACAGATACTCTATTAAAAGTAACTATATCATTAATATAAGAATTTAAACTGCAATGAATTACACAATTACAGCAAAAAGTAATTGCACCCCCACAACATTACAACTTAATGTTAAAATGTAGAAAAAATTAGACTGGATTCCATCCGTAGTAATAATCCTTTTAAAATCATGAAGATTATTTTTCCTGCAGAATAATGAAGAAGTTTAAAATAATAACAATTTACATTTATCAGACGCTTTTATCCAAAGCGACTTCCATTCCCTAACTACAGGGGACAGTCTCCCTGGAGCAACT
>JBBPDB010000146.1:12283493-12303841 GCA_037974465.1 Brachypetersius altus
ATCGGAATTATATCGTATCGACCAAAATTAAGAAATATATCGTGATATAAATTTTTGCCATATCGTCCAGCCCTAATAACAACGCAGTTTTTCACAATGCGTTCTTGGAATGTAACCCCCGTGAAAAAGGGTTTACTGTAATGGCCTGGCGTCCCAATACTTTTGTGTATCTGCTTTTCTTCTACCTTTACCAGTGGTAAACAAACAAACAAACAAATAAATTAAATATCAAAGATCCCTCCATAATCCACCCGAAAGCATTACTTAAACTTCCACCTTTAAGACACATAATAAAATTCACGAAAATCTCACTATAGTAAGATGCTGCAGTATTAACTTAAACATGAAGCTAATTATTTCTTAAAAGTACTGATGCAAATCTGTGGGTGTGGCTTAGTTGCTTAAAGGGACAGTCTGTTACAGTAATGTTGACCTAGTTTTCCTGCTACAGTTTATGGATTCCCTGGAGCACAAAAAAATGAAAGTGTCCATTTGTAAACACATCACAGCATGAAACGGTTCTCTGCATTTAATGTATTCAGCAACTGAAGCAGCAGGCAGTCAGGAACACACCCCTGGGGGTGTCTTGCTCAAGGGTACCTCATAAGTGACACTAGCAGTCCTGGGATTCAAACCAATGACCTTCTGATGACAGGGCTACTCCCTTCCCACTAGGCCACCAACTGTGTTTTGATAGGTAAGCTGTATGTCGTGGAAGAGATGCAGAAGTCCAACTCACATTGGTCCTTACCTGCAGATTCTGGGGTAAGGCCTTAGTTCTGTTGTGATAGTTCATTGAAACTACAACAACAGCAGTACGTTCTGAACATATGGACGACTCATTAACACCTAGGCCACCAACAAAGAATGACAAATAAGAATTAGGTATAGTATATGGAAATACTGTTCAATAAATGCATAGTGACTGAGCTGTGCAATATAGTATGGATAGGTAGCAGATAGGTAACAAATTATGAAGGGATGCAAACTGGTTACTGATACTTAATTCTGCTCACCCTCTTCACAGGAGCCCAATTAATCCTGAGGTGTCATGTCAACCATAACACAGGAGCATTTTGACGAAACACGGGACTCAAACAAAGTAATTGTAGAATATGGCATGATAGAGTGGTGGCTCCAGGGAAAATTGGAGGCTGTGAATGAATGGCTGTTAGTTTGTTCAGTCAGTCAGTCAGGTGACTCTGGATCAGCTGATTGCAGGCAGGACATGGCCGAGCAGACTGAATACAGATGAGGAGACCACTCATAACAACCTGCCTTCCAGCCCACACTCTTGGATTAATGACTTCTCTGTAAAGATCAGCCTGATCAAAACAACCTGCTGCAAGGTACACAATAAATGTCTTTATCCAAGCTGATGCTTTGGTGTCTGTTAGCAAGCCTAGCTCCGAAAACAGTTGTTGTGGGAAGTGTTATGGTGCTAGCTAGCCTGCTAGAGGAATTGAAAGTTGAGGATAAAAACGAACTTGCCCAAGCTAGCACACGATCAAATACGAGTCTCATATCTCCTCAAATGTTTATTCACACAAGTAACATTACAGACGTTGCAGTTTCACTGGTAAACAGCGTGGAGCTGGCTAATGTAGCTAATCTAGTTACCCTAGCTGCATAGTTGAGCTACTTGTGGCTAGCAGTGCTTGCTAATTTGTGTTTACAGTGTCCAGAACTGGGTGGTGGTAAGATTTTAAAGAATGTGTGTCTAGGAGACGTTAGATATCAGGTAAAGATAACATGTCTGTGTAATTAAAAAATGAAGCAATTAGTAAATTGCCTGACTTTGGTTATAGTTTTGTCAGTCGTACCCTGCCTGTGATGACTGAAGATTCCGAATTGTTCTATTACGTTACTCTGAATATCTGTTTGTTAGTTTGGTACTTTTAATAGTTAGACATAAGCCACCGTAAATGTCACTTTTGAAATCCCCAATTTAGTATTTTGACGTACACTTGTTGTATAAACGTGCGGTAGGAGTGACTAGTGATGCGCAGGTTAACAGATAAGATCAGACAGGAGTCTCCGTGGACTATAATGATAACAGTTGACATTATGATTTGTAGTGAGAGTAGAGAGCAGGTCGAGGAGACCCTGGAGAGATGGAGATATGCGCTGGAAAGAAGAGGAATGTCAGGAGGGTCAGTAGGATTAACACAGAATATCTGTGCGCGAATGAGAGGGAGGACAGTGGAATGGTGAAGATACAGAGAGCAGTCCAGAGTAGCGGGAAGTGTTAAAGTGAGGCGAAGAAGAGAGTGCATGCAGGGTAGAATGGGTGGAGAAGAGTGACTGGATTGATTTGTGACAGGCAGGTGCCAGCAAGAATGTAAAGGAAGGTGTACATGACAGTAGTGATCCCAGAATCAGGAATGATTTATTAGAGAGACATGTGAGTTGGACCTGTTGGAGGAAAAGTTGGAGAGACGAGATTGCATTGGTTTGGACATGTGCTGAGTGTGTTGGGAGAAGGATGCTGAGGAGAGACTGAGTATGTTGGGAGAAGTATGCTGAGGATGGAGCTGCCAGGGAAGAGGAAAAGAGGAAGGCCTAGCAGGAGATTTATGGATATGGTGAGGGAGGCAGCTGGTGACCTAGTTTGTGTGAGTTGTCAGGCTTTGATGCACTAGCTTGAGTCAACAAAATGTACTGTTTTATTAAACAGTATTACTGTTTCGGGAATTCTTGACTCTGATGAACTTACCGTGATTTTATTTCACGTGATTTACTGTATAGCCATGCTGATATATGTGTCTGTGTTTTGACAGGTAACCAGTATGTCTGACTCTATGGAGAACGGCCCCAGTAATTACAATGGAGAGACTGAGCAGGTGTGGGAGAGACCCTGGACGCTAGAAGAGATGCGGAAGTGCAGCTCAAACTGGTCCTTAGCTGCAGATTCTGGGGTAAAACCTTAGTTCTGGAAGTGGTTTTGTACATTAATTTGTCTGTTGTGGTAGTTTATTGAAAAGTACTGTTTCTTCACCTCGACAGCTTTTTCTCTACCTTCAAGACTTCTCTCAGAGGATGCTGTCCAAAACACATGAGATTGAAAAGCAGTTGGATGGCCTCATACGGGACACTAAAGCAACTGATAGCTGCCTCCACACTGTCTTCAATGACTTCCTTATGCTTTCCAATACACAGTTCATTGAAAATGTATGTCGGTGTTTATCGGTTTTAACGTGTATTAAATAAAAAAAATAAATCTGATTCCCTTTATGACCATCATGATAGTAGACTGTGTCAGTATTATAATATTAAGTGCCTTCACTTTTTTTAATCACCCAGAGGGTGTATGATGAAGAAGTCGAAGAGGCTACTCCAAAGACTGAGACCCAGGAAAAACGCCCTGAACAGGTAAAGCAGAGTAGTCTGTCATTAAATGTAGTGGTTGGATGTAATGCTTCAATTTGTATGTAGTGGACTTTTATACATTTAGTTTTTTTGCTTGCGTGTAATTATTTAATTTTCAACCTCAGTCGAGAAGTTACAGATCTTGATTGTTATGTAAAAAAAATAGCTCAGTGTCTTTATAATAGATTTCTGTTTTGTTGTTCAATATTTTAAAAAAGATCCTGTTCCTTTTGGTCTATTTGAAAAAAGAAAATCACAGTGACTTGCACAACAAGTGGGCTATAGCCTTAATTGCAGTGGTGTCCTTTGGTAACTTAGCTTTTTCTTATTTTAAAGGAAAAAACCCGTGAACAGAAGGAAGCTGAGCTAATACCGAAAGTTCAGGAAGCAGTAAACTATGGTCTTAAGGTTTTAGAATCTGCCTTTGAGCAACTAGACATTAAAGCGGGGAATTCCGACTCTGAGGATGAGGAGGCAGCTGATAGAGTGGAACCCATCTTGGAACCCAAGGTGAGACACCACAAATGCAGACGTTTTGAAATTATGGATTGCATAGGATTTTTTACTATTTAATGACTCGTTTTTATTTGCTTCATTAGGATCTTTATGTGGATAGGCCATTGCCGTACTTAATTGGATCCCAAGCATTTATGGAACAAGATGATGTTGGCCTGGGTGATCTCTCCAGTGATGGTAGCGTATTCTTAGTTTTCATGTCATGTACTTGGTGATCTCAGAACTGATCATTGCTTGGTTTTCTCTCTAATATGACTAACTGCTTCTGCAACATTTTCTCTTTCACAGAAATGTCCATCGACAGTGATAGGGAGAGTGTCATTGAGAGTGAAGAGGGGAAAGATGGAGAGGTAAAACTGGATATTCTCACAATGTGGTGTCCTTAGTGTCACAGTGCCTTTTTGATATTGTAATAACATATTAGTTTTCAGACTCATTACGTTTAAATGCTTTTCACCAATATTTCAATCTGAATAACCCCTGGCACAAATCGGGATAATTTGTATAATGTAATTTGCACAACAGCAGCAGTCGGATGAGGACTTTGACCAGGAAGACGAAGGCCAAGGAAGCTTAAAGAAGGTGAGATGTCAACAAAAACAATACAAGTGAAGTATAGATTTATGTATTCAGAGGGCTGCTTGATTTATGTATTTTGATCTCAGAAAATGCTAAGCTGCTAATCCTTCCCTTCATCTGTCAGAAGCCGTCTGTGGTCAGCTATGATGAAGAGGAGGAAGATGATGATGAAGATTCAGACATATTTGGAGAATCTGACAAAGATGAAGATGACATCCCAAAGGTTAATAAATGTTCAGTTCTCCTCTGATCTGCTTTCAGACATTGTTAGCTGTAGTTTTTGTTCACACTACAATGTGAAGTTCAGTCGATTTTTCATGAAAAAAGTAATCAGAATGATGCAGGACCTGGCAGCTTTCTCGCATTTGAGTTAAAGAAATCTGTTACAGCATGTACTGTACTTCATTTTTTTAAAACTAGAGAGCTGTGGAATCCTTGTTACTGGGTAGTTACTCAGTGGTAGTTATTGCCAGAAGTACAAAACTCCTCATTCTCACAGAGAAAGCCTTAATATTGGATCAGACTAATCACATTATATATTGACTTTGTGTGGTTCTGGTTCTTGTGTTTCAGAGTGATATGGGTCCAACATCTTTTGCCGATGAGCTGGCAGCCAGAATCAAAGGAGACACTACAAGCAAGCCAGAGGCAGACCGTACATGTAGGTTTACACCTTTACCTATCGTTTCACTGAATGTACAAATGAATGTGGATTCTTCCTTTATTTAATGTCTGTGTCTGGATCATTTTCACATTTTCATCTTTTTTGTTTGCATGGGCATATGTTTTCATTTTTCTTTTTTTTCTTTTTTTTAAGCATTGTCATCGGGCCCATCTATCAGCAAGAAGAAGAACAAAGGAAAGAAACTGCCGAAGGCTTCCGGTATGAGTAACTGCGTAGCTAAGGTTGCCTTCACTGTTTATTTAGTCACCCTGTAATGCTGATAGCAGTCCCATTTTCTGTTTTTGCACAAAGCAAATGGTAATTTATGTAAAATAACATGACTGTTTATGAACATTGTTAAGTAGCTGGTTGGTATTATTTTCTTTTTCATGTCCTTTCAAGTCCTTCATTATTTTATGTTTACACAAATGCCCATGTAATTACATATATATCAGTGAATATGCATTCATTTTTATAATGGTGTTATGAAATGATTTTAAAATGATCTGTATTTCATGGGTTTCACACTTGTTTTATTTCAGTGGACGATGACAATGATGAGATGTTCGGACCTCCGAAAATGGAGGATGATGAGTATTCTCCATTTGGAGGAAAAGGTGGCCTCTTCAGTGGTGGTAAAGGCCTATTTGATGATGATGATGAGGTAAAGTTGGTGTATGGTGAAAGCAAAATTTGTGATAAACAGAATGTAAAAATACAGTTATAGTAGACCATTGCTGGATTTTTACAGGGTGATCTGTTTTCTGATACACACAAAAATGTACTAACGGAAAAGGAACAACGAGAGCCACAACCTACAGGTACTGTGACACTGACATTATGAAATAACCAAACTCATTTTTGTGTTTTTTGACAAATTGGGTCCTATTCAACTGATTGTTGGGAAACATGCACCAAATGTGTTATAAATATGTGAAGGCAATAATTGTTCTGTCTGTTTTGTAGAGAGTGTCAAAGCTAAGAAAATACCTACAGGTGCAGTCTCCATTTTCCCAGGTAAAGTAATTTTCCAATTGTAGGTTTTCTGTCAAATGTATGTTTTCTGTCTTTTAGTGAAATCAGTGTTTGTGGTTATTCATAGAAACCAGTCTCTTTGGAGCGCAAAATGCTGCAGATTCACTGGAAAGTAAAGAGAACGGCACTCCAGTCATACCCAAAGTGCAGGCAGCACCAAAACAGTCAGCGGTGGGAGGAGGTCTCTTTGATGACAATGATGACGATGATGACTTTTTCAGTGGGAAGATGCTCAGAAAACCCACTTCTGGTAAGTGTGGAGACATAAAGCTGTGGAATCAGAAAACCAGAGGCTCTTTACCTTCTGTATAGCTGCCAACAACGGCAAGTACTGTCGTAAATGATGTAACTACACTTAGGTGAACAGGAGAAGCCCAAACCAAAGAAAACAGTGGACCTGTTTGGGGCTGACGAAGATGACGAAGATGATGAAGGTGACATTTTCAGTGCAGCCACATCTCAACAGAGCAAGAAAATTGTGAAGGACGAAGAGAAAGCACAACCTCCAGAGAAGAAGGTAGGTTTACTTTAGCAGTCTGCACAAGTTCATATGAAGGTTTGCAGTATGGATTTGTTTAAAAGGCCCTATGGTAATATCTGCCCAACAGGTTTTACACTTGTGCAGCTGGTATTATGGCTTGCTGGGTGTTGAGGGCTTTCTGAGTGTTAATCTTTAGTCAAGGTGGACAGTGGGCAACAAATAAGCGAAGTGAAGTTGCAAAGGGAATACATTAGTAATAATCAAATGATAACTGCACATAATGTAGCTAACTCCCATTAAATAATGGGTTCCATTTTGGGTTCCAGTGTAATTCCATTTTTTTCCACCCTAAACAATTAGCTCTTCTACCCATATTGCAGCATGCATTTTTTTTGACTGAGTAACATTAGCTAATAATGTTGTTACAGATTATAAGTAGTCCAGCAAAGGCAAGCTGTTTGGCTCCTTCATTATTTTTGTACAGTTGGCACCCAAAATAAGAATGCTATCAATTTGTTACATAAATTGCAAAACATTATGTAACAAATTGCCATTTTTCATGTTTTAAATACTCGTCTACTTATTAATAACCATTAGTTGTTAAAAAACAAAGAAAATCAGTGACTGCCATTACAAGTATTAAATGAAATGAAATGACTATGTTGACCAGTTTACCTCACTCAAATGATTACACAAACTTGTTTCCAAGCAGTTACCTGCTGGAGCCATCTCTATGTTTGGGCCTGGCACAAAGAATCTTCTTGCGGAAGGACTAAAGAAACGTCAGCCTTCAACGAGTGAAGAGTCTGAAAAATCTGAGGAGGTATAAAACCATTCCCCTTTTCTGTCTGTTCCCTGCTCCTTTACTCTTTTCTTACCTTCTTTTTTTTTAATTTTTTTTAAAGAGTGTACTCCCTCCTGAGGTCAAACCATCTCCTGTTCCTAAAGTAGCTGAGAAAGTCCAGAGCAAGAGTCTGTTCTCTGATGATGAAGACTCGCAGGTATGTTTTTCTCATCTTTATTGCGGGCTGAACCGTGTATATCATTTTCACAAGGTCTTTCATGACGAGACAATTTTGTTTGCCATCTTTTTCCCTACAGTTATTCTCTACAGTGCCAAAAAGTCAGTCAAAGCCTGATGTCACCTCTCAGGGCAAACCGAACAAAGCTCCACTCTCTATATTTGATGATGATGATGAAGAGGTGAGCTTACATGAACTTTAGGATTGACAAGTTTAGACAAAGTTTTCCAAGATTCTTTTTGTGATGATTTCTTTGTCTTTCAGGACCTGTTTTCATCTGTACCAAAACCTAAATCAATTCAGGTCAAAGCAGCAGCGCTGCAACCCAAGAAAACTGTGTCAAGTGCTCTTTTTAGTGATGATGAGGTACGGGGAAAATGAAATCCTATCCAAGCATTCAGTGTAGATCTCTCCCATGTGCCTGTTTGGATTTGTATGAAATACTGCACATGCGCAAAACAGAACATGCTGTGCAGTGATGTGACTTTACATACATTTATGTAGTCTCTTCTCATAAGACATGTCCTTTGCTTGTGTCAGGATCAGTGGATGGGCAGCAAGCCCAGCACAGTGAAGCCAGAGGCAAAGAGTGGTGGGATGAAACCTAGCAACAGCGCTCCCTCTAGGCTTCCAAGTGCCAAAGCACCACAGAAAGACAGCCTCTTTAATGACAATGACAGTGATCCGTTTGTTGTCACAAAGGAAATAAGGTTTGTGAAGTCATTTGCGTAATGTATTTTCAGATTTTCAATTTGCTGGATTTTCCCTCAAGTTTTTTTTATCCTATGGTCTTCCAAAATAATTTTTTTTTTTCAATAAGCAAATGTGTCTGCTAGAATATTTTGCCTCTGATCTGTATAGTATTGGGACAATAATGCGAGATATTTTAAAGCACCTGTTTCAACACAGTGGCTTTTTTGTCCTTGCAGTCAGAAGAAACCTCAGAGAGTTTCTCTCCTATTTGAGGATGAAGATGAAGACAAAGAATCACTCTTTGGTTTCAAGCCTCCTGAAAACAAATCAGCAACTGAAGTCAAAGTACGTTATGTGCTGATGACACAAAAAGGCATTAAGAATACTGACCAATAATGCATTGTGACCAGCTGAGATACCTTTCTGAATATGAAGGTGTCTCTGTTTCAGGTGCCTGCTGCTTCTCAGCCTTCCTCTTTGTTTGGTCCTGAGGACAAAGAGGAAGTGGCTGCTGTTCCAGTAGAGACTAAGGTAGCTGATGAGAGCACCTCAGAGAAGAAACCTGTGCAGACCACTCCTCCTGAGGAGAGTAGTATTAGTAAGAAGAAGCCTGCTGGAGCTGTTAGCCTCTTTGGAGGAATTAATGTGCTAGGAGATGGAGCAGAAACCATCAAGGTGAGGACAGAAGCTAAGGCTGGAAATGTGGATTTTAATGTCCAAGTAATTATGCAAACATTTGCTGCCTGCATTATTGTCTGCACTGTTGATTTGTGTGTCGCAGAAGCAGACCAAGAGTGTTTTGGATGACTTTGAGGATTATGACTGGCATAAAGAAACTCCACCACCCATCGAGAGCAAGGAGAAAAAGGGCAAGAAAACCACACTTAGCCTGTTTGATGATGACGACATCGACGAGGATGAAGACGAACCTGATGAGACATCTCCTGTTTCCAGAGCAACCGAGCCAGTGGACAATAGCACATTAAAGGTTGTCTTTTATTATTGTTGGTTCTGAAGAGCTATATGTGTACTGAGATGTGTGTTTGTGAGAAAGTGAGTATAATGGTGATAATGCTGGTTGTGTCTCAGTCTCAGGAGCAGAAATCTCATGGGAAGAGCACAGGGGTGTTTCAGGATGAGGAACTTCTGTTCAGTCAGACGCAGCAGAGAGACAATGACCCAGATGTGGACCTCTTTGCTACTACTGCTAAACCCTCTGTGAGTTTGAGTTACACAGACAAGAACTTTATTGCAATAGCTAGACGTTTATTGAGAAGTTATACACCTATTTTCCAAAAATGCGAGGTTCCTGCCTTTTGTTGTTAATTAACTTCTTTTTGAATTTACCTAAACATTATTATGGAAAAATGAATGTGTTGTGGTTTCAGGGTCCCTTGCCTAGTTCAGCAAAGTCTTCTGTTCCTACATTGTTCGGAGATGAAGATGATGATGATGACCTGTTTAGCTCTGCCAAGCCAAAAGCTCCTCCGGTATGATGCTTTTTTTGGTCTGAATCTGAATACAGTGTGATTATGTTCTTTTCGTGCTCGGCCAAACGCGACCTACAGCATCAGTTTTGAGTCACACAAGCTTGATCATTAATTATTCTAAGTACAGAATAAAACATGATAACAGGATCACATTAATTAAATCACCGCATACTGGTATTTTTACTAATTTATATGTGGAAATGAAAGAAAACTCCAGCATGAAAGACTAGAAAAATATTTAATTACATTTTTAGTCATTTAGGAACAATTTACTTCCTTGGGTGACTTACTTGCATTCGCCCTTCAGGGGTTTTCAGTGTTTATTTTTTATTTCCGTATTATTAGATGAAAGGGAAGTGACCAGGCTCCTTTTAAACTGGATCTAGTTTTATTCCTGGACCTCAGTGCTCAGTTCAATGATGCAAGTAGTAAATGTGAAGAGGCAGATTAAATTAAAGAGGAACTGAAACATTGGAAATGCAGAGTAAAATTTGTATGCAGAGTGAAAACTAGGGCTGCACGATATTAGGTGTTGCGATGGCGATATGACGGGCGATGAGTAAGTAAAAACTTTAAGTAAGTAAAAAACCTTTATAGTGTTCATGTTTTTTTAAGCAGAGCATTTTAATGCCTCACATAAAACATTTGAACCATTGAACATTTTTGAAAACAATCTAAAAAAAATCTTTAAATCTTAAATAAATGTAAACATAATTTAAATTATATTAAGTTCTTAGCCAGAAAAAAAAATAGCAAAAGGAACAATCAACTACACGCATTAGGGAACAGTCACTGGACACTGTAATGTAATGTACCATGTCTGTGTGTGTAGTCATGTAAGTGTATGTGTGTCTCTGTGTGTGCACACTTGTGTAAGTATGCTTTATTATGGCAAGCTCTTTGCTAGGAAAACCAGCCTGTTTACTTTGCTAGGCTTTAAACATGCGTGTTGGCTTGTTACAGTATTTCCTGATGTGCTAAAAATTGTCTCTGAAGGTGAACTAGTTACAGGTATGCAGAGATGCATCCTGGCTAGTTTACTCAGCTGTGGGTAGCTGTCCTGGAGGAGTTTCCACCAAGCCAGAAGGTCTGTTTCACTGTCTATGGTGGGGGACAGCAGGTAGCTGTTTAGTTCAGCTTCTACAGCTTGTGCCAGTAGCACAGAAGATAAAGAAAGTGATTTTTTTTTTTTTTGCCCTCTTCTCTGTGGCACTGCTTGAAGTGTTTGGGAAAACACCATTTATCGCAGTTCAGTCAGTCTTTCGCGATATGTATATCACGCATGTTGAAATCGCAATGGCGGTAAATTTACTGTAAATTTACTATATATTGTGCAACCCTAGTAAAAGTCCAGAACCCACCACCTATTCTCAAAATGACATCTGAATTCCTCATTAGCAGTCAGTTCGTGTCAAGTTCACACACATTTTAAGCGTGTGTGTAGGAGGAAGTGGGAGTAACAGAATTTTGGATGGGAAATGGTGTGTGTGTGTAATTCTCACAATGTAATTTCTACTTTTAGAAAGTACCAGAGAAACCCAGTAAACCTAAAAAAGATGAGACTGACAAAGGTTCAAGTACAGCACAATCAGCTCTGAACGAGGTATGGATTGTGTAAAAGTTTTTTTTATGTCGGCGTGGTTGAGAATTTTGTTGAAACAGATGCATTTTGAGAAACTCCCATATCATGACTGATGAAAATTATCATTTTTGTATGTATTGTTGTATTATACTAATTTTAAGGGGTAAGTGGGTAGTTAATTGCTAATATCAAATATAATTTCATATTTATATTTTCTTAGATTTAACTGTTATAGTCCAATAACTTTTTAAATAGTGATCACCCAGAAACATAGCTCTGTGGGAGGAGCTACCAAGAATTCTCTTATTTTTCACCTTTTTCATTAGTACGCTTAAAACGTACTTTACATCATGATTTTGTAATGCTAAAGGATAAGTTTGGATAATTGAGGTTACACAGTTTGTTTGGTTATTTTAATGAAATGTAACCAATGTCATTAATTGCACAGAAGCCTGCAAGCCCTGTAAAACCTAAAGAAACCTCAAGGATCGGAAAACTTCAAGTAAATGTTTAATGATCCCTAATTCTTGCTGCTTTTTAAGAGTCATTTTCTCAAACATGCCTTTGCTGCAGCATCCGATTACAATATAAGCTTATCAAATGCAACAGATCTTGGCTACTGTTTACTTTTGTCATCTAAGTCTGTTCCTTATAAAAGCTTTAAAGGTTACCTATTATACAAAACTCACTTAAAGAAAATTATTATAGGTCTATGGGCTATACAAAACATGTTCATGGAGGCCTTTGCACAAAAGAACTCTCAAATAAAGTGATATCACTAGTTTTATTCTTCACAGATTTGGTCGATTTCAAAACGCACCGTTTCAGGGCTCTGTCCCTTTCATGCAAATAAGCTGTTGCTGGCCATCCCATGCTCCACCCACCCCTTACGCTGCTCGTTTGACACATGTGAAAGAAACAAAACGAACAAGCTAGTTCATACTTAACTGTGACAGAAACACAAAAGTCATTATTTGAAAGTACTTACATCTCCCTCATCTGCTGGCTTGTCATGGACAGTATATCCTTCACAAAGCTGAAGATAGCTCCTTACTCGAAATTTCCATTCCACCTTATGTATTTAAACCGATCGCTGGGACATGGCCATTGAAAATGAAATGAAAGCCACACAGTTCTTCAGTTTTCTTTGTCTGGGAGAAATGTGTGCTGTTTTTTGCAGTCAGCAACACATGACTTGCCATTGCATGTAGACACAGTGCTCAGCTTATGCGTGCTTGTAAAATTAGCACACAAAAAGGTGGATGTTCAACTTATCAGGTGTTTGGTCACAGCGGAGCCGTACCTTATACGCTCACGGGAACAAAACGCTTTTATTTTTGAGCTTATAAATTTGGGAGCTGCAAAACCCAAGATGGCTGCTGAATGGAGTGACAAGCCACAGACTAATGGCTGGGGTCTCGACAGATGAGGGGCGGTTCTATGCAAATTAGTCTAGTGGGACGTCACACTACAATTACATTTACATTTATGGCAACTTTCATTCTCTAACTACAGGGGACAGTCTCCCTGGAGCAACTTGGGGTAAGGGGTCTTGCTCAGTGACCCAGTGGTGCTGTGGGTAGGATTCGAACCCATGACCTCTTGGTCTGGAGGCAAGTATCCTACCCACTGAGCCACCTCCACCCCGGGGCATTTTGAAAGGGGCCAAAACTGTGAAGAATAAAGCTGGTGGTATCTTTTTATGTGAGAGTGATTTTGTGAGCATGTTTTGTATAGTCCTTAGACCTATTATAACTAAAGTGAGTTTTGCATGATAGGTCCCCTTAAAGCTTATATTATGACACTGCACTATTTTCACTGTGTTCACTCTATGAGCGCTGAGTACTGCATGCGTCTTTTTCTTCTATGGCTTCTAGCTGGTGCATTTATTCTTTCCATGTCGGTAGCATATGAGTCACTGCACTAAAGAAGTTCAATTTTTCCCTCTTTTCCTGTTTGTGCAGCCTGTTTATTGCATCAGGGCATACACTGATTTGTCACATTAAAATCACTGACAGGTGAAGTGAATAACATTGATTATCGGATTACAGTGGCACATGGGGTGGGATATATATGGGGAAACAAGTGAACCATCAGTTTTTTAAGTTGGAAGCAGGAAAATGGGCAGGTGTAAGAGAGCCCAATTCTCTTGGCTAGATGATCAGAGTATCTCCTAAATAGCAAATCTTGTGTAGTGTTCCTAGGATGCATTGGTTGGTACCTAGGATGCATGGACCACTGGTGAACTGATGAGAGAGTTGTGTGTGTCCAAGACTGATTGATGCTCATGGGGCTCAAAGGCAATACTATCTGGTCGGATCCCACAGAGTAGCTACTGTGGCACAAACTGCTGGAGAGGTTTATACTAGTATAAAGGTGTCAGAATGCACAATGTGTCACAGCTTTTGAATGGAGCTATGTAGCTACAGACAGGTCAGACTTCCCATGCAGATATCCACAACTGAAAACACTTACAGTGGGCAGACTGTGATCCTGGAGCAGTGGAAGAACATGGTGTGGTCTGATTAATGATCTTTTCTGTTACATTATGTGGGCAACCAGGTGTGCGCTTACCTGGCAAAGTAGTATGGGTTGAAGCCAGCCCAATGTAATGCTCTGGACAATGTTCTGCTGGGAAACCGTGAGTTTAAGGAGTTGACTTCCAAATTCCCGAGCCTCAATCCGAACAGCCATCTGTAGGATATCCTGGGTCCAGTACATGTAGGTTCCAACTCATAGCTTACAGGACCTAAAGGATCTTTTGCTAACGCCTTGGTGCCTGATACCACAACACACACACACAAGTGATCTGATCAGTGTATGTTCAGTTTCCTTTAATACTTTTGAACTAACACCAAAAAAAACCTTTTTCTTTAGTGAATGGCCTAATGGCTGTGTGCAGTTTCTGTTGTCATTTCATATCTGAGGTTTCAAATCTCCTCTTTCCCCTCAGGCAAACTTGGCGATAAATCCTGCCAGTCTCCTGCCAGGAGCAGGGCCACGGATGCCGGGAGCGGTCAGTGTAATTCCTAATCTGGCACACTTCCCTTCAGCCCGAGCAGGAGGGTCACTGCCAAGCTCCACCGGACCCCTGGAGCGCCAGCCTCCTAGCGAGGGAGGGGTGAGCTTTGACGCGCCGGCTCAGGTCACCACTCTACAGAATGCCAACAAGGTGGGTCAGGCTGTGGCTGTGGTGCCTCAGGCTTCAGTAAGAAAACCAGTCAAGCATTAAGAAGTTCAATACTCGAGGAACGCAGCACACTTTTTAAAGTTTTTTGCTTTCAATGAAAAAAATGAACAACGATGAAAACTTATTTGGACATTTTACTGTTCTCACTTCAAAATTGCAGTTCGTCAATACTTTTAGGGGGTATTTTTCGGCTCATCAGAGTGTCTTAATCTGGGAAGTTTTGTAGTTAAAGCAGATGTTAGAACTCATCTCGGCCCAAAGACTTAAAGACTTTGCATTTAGGCAGTCCTCAAAAATCACATTATAACAAATGTCTCATACCGTTAATTTTTTGTCTCTATTCTCATTTTGCTGTGTTGGTATGAGCCTCAGCAGATTGCACATTAAAACCCCTGGATATAATAAAGCAGTTTTGTTTTGCTTTATATATGGTGCAGGCACAGCGTACTTACCCTTTGTAGATAACCCTCTTGTACAGTGATACTTCTATCTTTATATATCTTTATATTTGATATACTACTAGTAGACTGCTCTATTCACTGTTTTATTTTTCCTGTCTTTTCTACCTATCAAAAAATGTAACCTGACTCGGAGAGCTTTGCACAAGAATTGCACAAATGGCAAATAAAAATCTTGAATCTTGAATCTTACCCACATTTACCTATATGAATTACAACACGAGCACAGCATGAACTAGGGGTGGGCTTGGTTATTAAAACACTAAAACCTCTAATTTATTCTGAAGCATAACAGGCTTTAAACTAAACAAACTCGACATAAGCATGTAGACAAAATTGTTGGTACCCCTCTGTTACTTTTGAATTGTGGTCCAACAGAATTATTCTAAAAACAAACTAATGAAACTGATTTGGACAAAAATGATGGTACCCCTAACTTAACATTTTGTTGAGGCAATCACATCAATCAAGCGATTCCTGTAACTCTCAATGAGACTGCATCTGTTGACCGGTATTTTGGCGCACTTTTAATTAGCAAACTGCTTCTCCAGACTGCATGTTTCAGGTCCTTCCACAGATGTTCGATAGGCATTAGATCAGGGCTCAAAGAAGGTCACTTCAGAATAGTCCGATATTTTGTTCTTAGCCATTGTTGGTTGTTTTTAGCTGTGTGTTTTGGGTCATTATCCTGTTGGACCCCTGACCTGCGACTGAGACCAAGCTTGTTTCACCTCCCCCATGCTTCACAGTACATAACTGTTCTTTTCTTGGTATACTTCATTTTTTTTGCGTCTGTGAACATAGAGCTGGTGTGACTTGCCAAAAAGCTCCACTTTTGTTTCATCAGTCCAAAGGACATTCTACCAGAAGCTTTGTGGTATGAGTATGCTGTCTAGCTTTTTTATGATTTGCCTTCAACAGTGTTGTCCTCCTCGGTCGTCTTCCTTTAAGTCCACTTTGGCTTAAACAGCGACGGATGTTGCGATCTGATACAGATGTACCTTGTACTAGGAGTTCACCTCTAAGCTCTTTGGAAGTTGTTCTGGGCTCCATTTGTATTATCCATCTCTTCAATTTGTCATCAATCATCCCCTTGCAGCCTCTTCATGGGAGGTTGGCTACACTCCAAATGACCTTAAACTTCTGAATAATATGTGCAACTGTTGTCACAGGAAAATCAATTTGCTTGGAGATGGTCTTATAACCTTTACCTTTAACATACGTGTCTATAATTTTCTTTCTAATCTGTTGAGACAATTCTCTCCTTCGCCGTCTGTGGTCCGTGTTCAGTGTGGTACAGTGTGGTAATGCCAAACAGTGCGGTGACTACTTTTCACCCTTCAAATAGACAGACTGACTGATCAGAAGCTTGATGAAGCCTGTGATGCTAATTACAGGACACACCTTAGTTTAACTTGTCCCTACTAGTCAAATTATTTTTCTGGGGGGTACCATCATTTTTGTTCAGGCCAATATCATGAGTTTGTTTTTTAGAATACATCTGTTGGACCACAATTCAAAAGCAATGTCTGATTTTCATTTGTTAATTTTCAGTAAATTGTATAGTAATCCCCCAGTTTTATGCAGATCGGGAATTGTGGATTCAGTCACATGCAGATTTTTTTTAAAGAACCAAACTTTACGCGGAAATCCCCACAATTGTTTTTATTTTTTTCCTTTGTTTTTTTGCAAACCGAACTGCATTACTACCACCAGCCCAGCGGATGTAGTGATACCCTGAAAAGTTGTCAACCACCATAAAACGAAGAAGAAGCAGCCTGTGCCTGCTCTGTGTCTTGTCCTCTTATTTTAGTGTTTTAAACTGCTCCCCACACATGCTCAATTTTCAGTTTATTTAGTATTAGTAAGCTGTGCCCTGTCTAAACTTAGTTATTTCAATGTTCCTTTTGTTTTCTGATTCTGATTATTTACCTTTTACATTTTCTTTATGCGTAATGCATTAAAAATTTTAAGTGAAATTAAAGTGTTCTGGTAGAAGTTTTGGGGAATATTTAGGGTTTACACTATAAAAATAGGTAATTTTAAGCTTTTTTTTTTTTTTAACCAAAATACAACAACGCGGTTTTTCAATATACACAGGTGCTCTTGGGACGTAACCCCCGCGAAAAGCGGGAGATTGCTGTATTCCTTTTGTCAGTTTCAAATTATTTCAGTGACCATTGTGTGTTTTTCATTCTGTAATGGAGGGGTACCAACAGTTTTGTCCGTGTGTAAGAACCTGATTCTGTACAGACAACTGCCATAATATTCAGAGCACAAGTTTAAGAGGATTAAATTTACCCACGCAAAATACAAAGCAAGACATGCAATCCTTACAAGCTTTAAAGCTCCTATTGCTACCATGAGAAACATTAAACCCTTTGAGAAAGTAAACAAACATTACTGGTCTGATGCTAATGGCAAGTAGCATTATGCTAGTGGTGTTAAAGCAAGCAAACCACAGCTTCTGTGTTTTTGATATCAAACTGCATTGCTGGTGTATCCAACTCATTAAACAACAAAGTCACTTAAGTTAGATGTTATTTTGAAACGAATGCAGAGAATAGACATTCTTGCTGCGTAAAACAGCACTTGTAAACTCTACCACTCCATGTTGATGTAAGTACACACAGTGCATGATTTTGGAGGACAAACTTATTTTACAATTTCTCAATGCAATGTAAAGTAGACTCTGATTTGCTGTAGCCAATGAGTGTTCTCTCTGAGGCCTAAAATAACACCAAGTAAAGTATAATTCTTAAAAAGTGGTTAGGAGCAGTGTGGCAATATTTTACAACTACAGTGTTAGTTTTTATACACTTCTTCAGTACCCCGCATAAATGGCTCTGTAACAAATATGCCGATAATATCCAAACCAAATCACAAGTCTGTGATCGAAATAAACTATGCTGGGCCTTCAAATGCCTAAAAAGTGAGATGCCTATTTAAAGTCATTAGAAGGTATTATGCATTCTGAAAAGGTGTTCTCAGACATTTGGAGGGTAGTGTCTATGACCTTGGATAACTTTCACAGAATAACTGAATAAGCAGATTTAGAGAATATGCAGGCATGAGTGTCCCAAGATTGTTGTCCCTGTTTTCTCTATTGATTTAGAGACATTAACTTGAATCCTTTTTTTGTGCAGGATCGTACTAAAGGTGCAACACGACGACGGCCCCAAACACGAGCAGCAAGGCATATGGCAGCCCAGCGATCTGAGGAAGCACATGGGCACGTCCAGGAAGAGAACACTACCCCACGAGCTGCTTCTGGAGGTGGGATGACTTCCCCGTTCAACCCTGTTTCAGCCAGACCCTCTGCCCTCACCCTGCCTGTAACTACCACCTCTATAGCGACTGCACACAGAAGCGCTGATGAGTCCGTCAGGCCGAAGGTGCCTCCCGCTGCTGCTGCTGCTGCTGCTGCTACTACTGTTGCTGCTAAGGAGGACCTGTTTGCCTCAGATGATCTCTTTGCTTCTGTATCAGTTCCTAAACACACACCCTCACCTCAGCCCAAAACAAAACCCTCTGAGACAATTCCTGATGGAACCCCAAAGAAAGATAATGGTCTAGCATCAAAAAAAGACCCAACTCAGTCCATCTTTGATGACCACGAGGAAGACCTTTTTGCCACAGGCAAGCCGAAGCCAGTCAAAAAGTCAAAAGCTGTGCCTTTCCTTGATGACGATGATGATATCTTCAGAGCAGAGAAGCGACAGGACTCTAAGGTGTTGAGTGATTCCACCAAATCAGACATTTTCCAGGTATTCCTATTTCTGGATGGTTTAATACCAGGCATATAAGTTTTTGTTTTGGGCTATGGTGTGTGTAGTTTTAAGTGACTCCATCACTTGCTATTTTTTAATGTCTTTGCAGGATGAAAAGGAAACACCCTCTAAAGCCCTTAAGAAACCTAAAGAAGCACTGGTGGATGCAAGCTTGTTTGATGATGATGTTGACATTTTTGCTGATTTGACTCCCACAACAAAACCCAAAGGGAAGAAAGTGAAGAAGAAAATTGAAACTAAATCAATATTTGATGATGACATGGGTAAGTTATTGCTACAGTAAGTACTAATACTGTAAAATTTTGTGCACAGTCGGACTCAGTCAATGATTGTTACCATTTTTGCTCTTTACAGATGATATTTTTTCATCTGGAATCACAAAAGCAGCAGTAACTCCATCTTCTAAGTCTAAGAAGCCTCCCCAGGAACCCAGTTCAGTGGAAGAATCTGGTCATGATATTTTTGATGACCCCCTTAATGTGCTTGGTGGAAACTAAATCTCTGGAATTCTCAGTTTGTATAATTGTGTAGAGATGTTTATCAGTTTCACAGAGTCTAGAACATACTGTATTAACACTGTCCATAGATAATTTATAAATTCTGAAAAATAAATATCCTTATGAAAAATACATGAAAGAAAAAAGCAAGTAACTTCTAATGGCATCTAGAAATTTGTTCCTTATCAGTAAATTATATAGGTGCCACAAAGTGCTATTTAGCTATGTTTTTTTTATTATTTGATTTTCACCATAGCACTTTAAATATGAAATGATTAATTGTGAGTCTCAGAAAATCAGATTCATTTGATTGTGAATGGATACATTCCTCTGACATGGACAGCTGTAAGGTTTAATTTGCATTGTTTTGCATCAGTTTGTGCCATAAGTCCTAACGATTGTCTTACGGTTAGTGCTCATTGTCTTTTGATGATGACTTTTATAAGTTTTTTTGTGTTGCATGTGAAATGTATTTTGTAAACTAAAGAAAATATATTTTATGAAATTTCTAATGACTATAATGATTATTTGCTTTTCACAATCCTCAGGAACCGACTGCACTACTGTAATGGATAATGTTCTTTCTTATAGATAATGAAGGCATCGATTAATGAAACTGTGCTGGTGATGTCTTTACAAGGAAAATGTTTGCTGGTTCACAGTGGTAGCAGCAGTGAATTCAATCTGAATTGTGGGACACAAAAATTGTAGTCCATCATGTACAGATAGTAACTTGATGGCAGTTAGATGGCAAATACCTGTGGTGTATTAATCACCTGTGTGTAACCAATATCTTGCTTTGGGGGGGACTATGGGAGACCATATCACTTCTTCTGAATGGTTTTGAAGCCTTTCTGCAGATGTATTTTGCCACTGAAACAGCTGGCATTGCTTTACATAGGGTCATTTTTGGGGCGTCCCTCAACAATTAGGGAGACTTCCCTAAAAAAAAAAAAAAAAAAAAAAAAAAAAAAAAAAATG
>JBBPDB010000146.1:12303941-12322332 GCA_037974465.1 Brachypetersius altus
TGTGTGTGTGTGTGTGTGTGTGTGTGTGTGTGTGTGTGTGTGTGTGTGTGTGTGTGTGTGTGTGTGTGTGTAGATGTTTACATTTATCACACTAATGTTTCCTGGTTTTGAATTCTTGTTCCTGTAAATGTGGTTTGTTTTCCAGCCCAAGAAGTCTGCAAAGTTGAAAGTCAGGCCTCCGGTTGGCCCAAGGCCTTGCAGTAGCTCGCTTGGCTCTGTTCGTCACCATCGAATGTTCCGGGTTCTTCCTCAGATAGGCCATGCCTCTGCAACACACCTACCTCCAGTCGGTGACCAGCAGCAATCTGCAAGCCCTTCCTCTGCTGCCGGTCCCTACAGCATGCTTCTCGCTTCTCACCTAAGTACTGTTCCCTCACTGGCAGCTTCTAGCATATATATGCTAAAGGAGGAAGAGCCATGGAATAACTCCACCCCTGGGAAGATAACACTGCCTTCCAAAATGTCCAGCCTGGATGTGGGTGGGTCTAAGCTTATAAAAGACTGTGTGTACCCACCGCTCTCTGTCTTGTCTGGTCAGGATGAGGCAGAGCTGCTGAGCAACAGAGGTGCACTAGCAGAGGAAGCAGCCATGATGGAGCCTTCCAAATCTGTTCCGTTTAACAACCTACTTCCACAACCCCTTAGCCTGGATGTATCCACTCAACGGGACTCCAGCCTGGACGCTTTAAGAGCTGTGGCTGAGCCCATGACTGCCCCTCCACTGCTGTCCCAAGCAGTGACCTCAGACTCACTCAGCACATGGGCTATAGGCACTAAAACAGTGCAATCCAAACCTGACAGTGACACATTGGCTGTTGGCCCCAAGACTTTGCCATGTCAGCCTGCGCTAAACTCCCAGCACCTTTCGTCTGAGTCTCTAACCCCTCAATGCATGTCTCAGCCCTTTGAGTTCATAGGGGCCTCTTTGCAGGCCAGCCCATCTCATGTACTTCTTAACTCTAATGACACCCCTTCCACCTCACCCCATTCGCCGTCGCAGGCCAGCCCTCTGTGCAGCATCAAAGTGGGCTCTCCTGGCAAGCAACTGGAGGTGATCTCTAAGAGCGAGGCACGAGGTATCACCAAGATCGCCAACAAGGCCTCTAAAGAGCCACTGGGCTGCGTAAGTAATGCAGAGCTGCTGGCTTCGTTATCCAGCTCCGGGGGTCAGGAGAGAATGGCAGGGTCATGTACGCTGGGCAGATTTTATGGTGCTTCAGCCCCCCTGCGGGCCAACATCCATTTGCTTCAAGAGGACCTGCTGCGCAGAATAAACCCCCTGCAGAGAGCAGGCGCATACACGGTGAGAGTATATCATGTCATAGAAACGTGAAGATGTGTTCTATATATCACGCTTTACTAATTAGCCTGATATTTGAGGTGCTTGTAGTACCATATGAAGGAATTGGAGACTGTATCCTGTATGTTAGTGTGTTCCATGAAGTGGGGTAGGCCCAAAAAATTTTTGGGCAATAGCTTGACAACTGAATGCCAAAAACACATTTGTTTGGCAAATTGGCTTCTAGGAGACGGATGACACAGGATCATTCAGACTCATTTATGGTGTAGCGCTACCAAGTCAATAACACAAGTGTAAGATTAGATTTTAATGATAGCAATAATCAGGATCTTATGACTTAAAAGTTCAAACTTCTCAAAATTGGCCACACTTCATCCATCTGACACATGCTGAGTTCCATTTGTCTCACTTTTTGTCTCTGTTGACAAGCTATTTTACTTTTCTTAATGTTAAGACAAAGAGTTCTGTAATCTTTATTGTTAATAGTAATACATTTAATAGATGTTGTTACCAAGATTATCCGTATTTACCAATGAATGTCTTTCCAGCCATCAGGTATTCTGGGCTCAAGTCTGCTCTCTAGTGCAACAAAAAGACAAGGTAAGTCTGTACGCTTCATAATTAAGATGCATTTTTTTGTCAGGGTGATGAATTTTCAGATTTTATTACATTGTATCTTGCATCATATTCACCAGAACATCTAGTCATTTTTTTAACTTCTGGCTTTCCAGGTAAAAACATTTTTCCAAGTATTTTTGTATTTTATGGGAATGATTCAACTGTGTGTCGTACTTCTATGGTTGTGACTGTTTTCAGCATTTTGCACCCACTCTTGCTCACACAGCCCCACCCCCCTGCATCCCAGACAGCTATTTAATGCTACACTGCACCCATTCGGAGAAATGCCTTATCACTTGTGGAGACTGATGTACTGAAGTATCTCTCATCTTCAGTAACCGCGCAGTCCAGACCTCCAAATGCTCTCCCCCATAGCTATGTTCATTATATTAATGCATAAAAAGAAATACATTAAATGTCTCATAATGGGTGATATGTCACTGAGCTCTCAACTTTGCCTAGGCTTTATTTTCCCATAAAGTTATTTAGATCATAGTTGACCAACTGCAGCTTTATTTAGAAACTACATGGATTACAAATGAAATGCATGATGCCCCTATTTTTGTAGCATGTAGCATGCATCAGTGAAGCAACCATAAATACAATGATGAAAAGGACAAATCTAAAATTGCAGTAACACTAGCCACTGTGTGAATTTGTAGCATGTGGTGTGGCTTTTTAGGACTGATACCTGTTATGTATAGGCCCAGAAGTTTTGTACCACACTGTACGAAACTGATAAATTATTCATAGAAACGTTGCTGACAACTGCCGTTCCAAACCAAACTACAGGAAATGTAAACCATAACCCCAACACCAGTACTCTTCACAGATGTATACGCATGTACATGATGATCCGTCCACATGTACAAACTCAACATCAACACAATCTTTTGGTCTCTGTGAGACTTCCCAGCAAACACCAACTACCGTAATTGCTAAGGGTGCAACAATTCCCCAGCAAATGCATTATGGAGAAGAAGCTGCCATTTAATAATATTATTTGATTCAACTGCATTGTTTACAGTGTTCAGCTAGTGCCAGTTAACAACACGGTCTGGCACATTCATGTCATGCATCACCTTTCCCCTGCCCTCCAGCTGTAGTCTCATTAGTACATTGTGCCGCAACTGAACACAGCTATATTTCTTCATTCAAATTTTGTTCAAAAATGTTGTGACAGTATTGTGTCATGAACCCAGTATTGTGAATTTGATCAAGTGATGGCCTGTATTGTTACATCCACATTGCTAATGGCTTGTGGTAGTGGAAGCATAGAAGTCTTCAGGGATGGTTTGGTGGGTTTCAGTGCGAGATGTTCTCCAGCAGCTGGTGTTTGTGATTTTTCTGAAATCTTCCCAGAAATATCGCTGCCAGTGCTTACATCTCATCCCCAATGTGTTGTCACTTTTTGAGACTGTCAGTGGCACAGAAGCACATCTGTGGAAGCATGCATCAGAACTGATGGATCTAGAGGATTGCAACTACATATCCAATCTTATGCCTCAGTGCCTGGCCTAGTACTTCTCATGACTGTCTCCTCCACTTTGTCGTATGCCTCCTTTGTGTCCTAACGTGGTTATAGAAAGGAATCGAACCCTTCAAAATGTTCACATTTTTGTCGGTTTGCACACAAAAACACACAAAAAAGATAACTGCCTTGGGTTTGTTGGTATACTTCTTTACCAACTTTGCACATCTAGACTGTGTAATACTTGCCTACTTGTCTTTACAGAAGTGTTTAAGCTCAGCCACATTGAATGGTGACTGTTGGTGGACTGCAATCATGTCATTCCACAGATTTTCATAAGAGTTTAGATCTGGGTTCTGACTAGGTCATGCCATTCACCCTTTTCTCTTTCAGCTACTGTGTGGTCAATTGTGCCGTGTGCCTCAGGTCATTGTCATGTTGGAAGATAAACCTTCCTTCCATTGACAATTTCCTGGCAGTGGGCAGCAGGTTTTCCTGAAGAATTTAACTATAAAAGTTTCAATTAAAGGTAAAGTTTTCTTTGGATGTGAGTTGTATTGGCTTTATTCCAATATACTGTTTGTTGTTGAGGCCATGTGGTTTGAACACCTTTTTTCATCTTGGCTTCAGAATCTTCAAGGTGCATTTTGGCAAAGCTCAGTTGAGACGTAATGTGGCCTTTCTTGAGAAGTGGCTTTTTATTTGCAACCCTCCTATACATTTGTGGTCTTGTGATATTGTTATCACATGCACACAATAGCCAAAGTACTCTTACTAGCCTCTATGACTAGCTTCCTCCTTGTTCTTCCATCCAAATTAGAGGGACAGCTTGTGCCATAAAGGTCCTAGTAGAACCAAACACTTCCCCATCATGGTTATACCCTTTACTGTCCTTTTAAGACTTGTTTTTGGATCCACCTGACTTGTCCACAACTCTCACAACTTTTGACAGTGCCTTGCCACCCATAGCTGATTGTTTGCTTTCAGTTGCGCTACCGACCACTGAAATGACCCAGGAATAGTTGGTTTATGCGGTACTAATCAAAACGATTACATTTATCATCACAGGAGGAAGCCAATTAGATTGATGTGCAATGGAGAAGGTGATTAGTTGAACCTGATTGAAGGTTTTTGGTGTGATCCTTTATACATGTTATCGATTGAGGTTTTTTTAATCTAATGTGTTGCTATCTTTCATTTGGATGTGATGAGTTTTATTGAGTAAATACAACTGAATATTTTTTTGTCTTTCTCCATTTTTAAGCTGCAAAGCAACACAATGTCAATATTTTGAAGGAAGGGATTCTTTTCTGTACCCACTGTACTTTTGAGTTGTGGTTGTAGGTAATAGTAACAAGTCTGTGTGGTCATTATTATCAGTATTATTATTTTTAAATTGTTCAAATGTTTTTAGTGATTTTGTGCAACTCACTTCAGTAGAGCTCAAGACTCCAGAGTAGACCTGTCTAGCAGTGAATGAAGCCTTGCTTAACAGGTTACAATGTCAATTGAAAGAGAGCATAAACCATTTCTACCAATCTGGTGGTGTAGTCACTTAATGGAGACCCATCACTCTGGGAGATGGCTGCACTTTGGGAGTAAATGTACAGAAAATTACTTTTATTACCAGTGAATGGATTGTGCTGACTTTCTGTTTATTCAGTGGTGCAGTTTGAGCCGACAATTTTGTAACTTTCAATATGTAGCTCTAGACAGCTGGTAGCCTAGTGGTTAGGGCATTCGCCCTGGGTTTGATTCCCAAGACTGCTAAGCACCTCTGAGGTACCCTGAGCAAGGTACCATCCCCACGCACTGCTCCACGGGCGCTGTTTCACTTTCTTTCACTTTCACTTAGACTGACAATGCTACGTTACTCAAATTAAAATAAATAAACCTTAGTCACTGCTACCCTCTAAATGCAGTGTAGCACGAGTATTTTTAAGCAGACAGCTTAAGTCTTAATAAATGCATTTTCTGCTTTCTTATACATATTTACCTCAGATCAGCAGATGAAATTGCACCCAATTCAAATTCTCATAAACATGATTTGAAACCCTAAGGACAAGGACTGTGGATAAAATAACAGCAATCAGCTCAAATAATTTTAATCAGGCAGTTATGTAATATTTGACAGGTATAAATATTATACTTCATTTTTCTTTTTTTCTTTTTTAAACAGTTGTAGAAACTGCTAACATTTTTTTGTTTTGTTTTGTTGCCTAAAATGTTTCCAGGCACTCCAACATATCACCTCCCTCCCGTGAAAGCCCCTGTTGGCTCAAAGAAGAAAACTTCAAAGCACTGCTTCTTGTGTGGGAAGAAGACTGGGCTAGCCACCAGCTATGAATGCAGGTCTCCCATGCTCTGCTGTGTTTTTCTTGTTGAACCTGGATAGGCTAGCGCTCTTAGTCTAAGCGCGTTGTCTAAGTGTTTTGATCGAGAGATTTGATGTTTAATACTTTCTGTTTCAGTGGTAAGGCAAGTTTATTTCAAGAACTGCTGAATCTTAGTGTGTGAAGTGTTCTGGATTAAAAAACAAATATGCTGTGTGTTTTGGAGGGAATATCTGTCGTTTCATATAGATCAAGGCTGTTGATGTGGATCAGATTCTTCTTCTGTTTATGATGACTTTGGCCTCAAAAACACTGTGATCAGTTTTGTCTGCCCTGAAATTTGTGAAGGCATGTCTCTGTGTTCCTGGCTGACTCATGTCTCTCTTTCTCCAATGCCAGTGCCTGTAATGCACAGAACCTTATTGAACTCTTTTAAAAAGCACCTTTTCAGAAAATAGCCTGCCACATGGCCTCTTTTGCCTGTAAGACCGAAACCAATTTTTTCCTTTTTTTAATGCAAGACTAGTGCTGTAAGAGGGTTCCATACAGGGCAAGGAGAAAGATGACAAATGAATAAATGTTTGAAGAGTTCAGCTTGGTTGCAGACATCTTAAAGCCTCAGAACGAATAATCGTGGATGACTTCAGGACTACCTGTCCTGCAGACTGCTGCGACCTGGTTAATGAATGATTTCTAACTGCTTATTATCTGTGTGGCCTTCCCATTTTGAAAAGAGAAATGTAAACAGCACAGTGGATTTTGTCATTTTGTAGCTTAATAGATAGTTAAATATGACACTAACACACACATGAAGGACTTCAGAGATTACTGTCCCACTTTAATCATTTTGTGCCCAAATGTGTTTTTGTACCTCTCCTAATGGTTGTGTTTTGTTTGTTTAATTAAGGTGTGGCAACAACTTCTGCTCCACACATCGCTATGCAGAGACCCATGACTGCACTTACGACTATAAGAGTGCAGGCCGCCGCTTTCTACAGGAGTCCAATCCCATCATTAGCGCACCAAAGCTGCCGAAAATATAACAACATTGTATGATCAAGCCAAGGTGGAATTCAAGATGCTCATTAAAAGCGATTATAAGAGCAAGAACTTTATCACCAGTGTGTGCTTTTATCACCATGTTTGCTTAACTGTCAAGGATCCTATGTGTAGAAACAGAGCAAAAAAATAGCACACGCTTTTTTTCCCCAGCAATTACTTTTGCACAAATGTGATTTGTTTTTCTTTACTTCGCATACAGTAAGAAGAAAACAAAGAGCCAGGCATGAGAAATAAGTTGATTCTAAAGCTGTTTCCATCACACTACAAACTTTTCAGTCAACATAATGCATGACTTTTAACATGTGTGTGTATATATATTTTTTTCTTTGTTACTTTGTTTTAATTGTTTCTTAAAATTTGGAGAGATGATGTCACAAAGCAAGTCTGAGAGATGCACTTTAGAAAAGCTGAATATGGGAAGTGGGGAGCCTGAATTATGTGTGTTTGTGATGGTATTACGTTGTCTGTCTGAGTGTCCTAGTATTCAGCTCTTTTTTCTTCTTTAAATTGGTTCATTTCAGGCCTACAGCTCTCTGCTCGACATCATACCGAGTACTACACAACTACGATTAAAAAAAGAGATCTGTCTAATCTTGCGTTTTGTTTGAATTGATGTATGCAAGTTCTACATTTTGTCAGCTAGCTATAAATACCACTGTGCAGTCTGGCCACGTAGCATTCTTAACTATTTTCAGAAGGGCTTGCTATGGTAAGATGTGGACACTTAGCTGGTTGCTATTGTGAAGGTTCCTTTTTTTACTGTTGTTTTTTGAATTGTTGCACAGTCAGCAGTTGCTTAAAATTCTCAGTATTTATTTGAGGATCCAACTAATAAAATATACCTGTGTTTGCTTAGAAGTGTTTTTGCTAAAGGTTTCTGGCTCTGTTTGGTTCCGATTTGACTGTGTGAGTGTTGCACGTACATGTTCTGATGTTGTTTGGCCACACTTGCCAATGTGTGCATAAGAAGGAAATCTTGATTTACCATATGTTATGCTGTTAACCTGTTTTCAGAGTACATAGCCATAAAATGCAGTTTTGGACCGTTCTTCAGTTCTATCTTAAATGTATAACTTCATTAATTATTGCAATTCAATTAAGTTTGACTTAAAATAATTACATCAATAAAAATGTCTAAAGAGAATTTCCATTCCACAAATGCAATGGCCACTAGGAGGCCTGCAGGAAGGGTTAAATTCAGAGCGACAAAATGTAATTAATTATTTAAGTTGTCTGTGTACTCATTACTGTTTGTTTTACATACCTTGTTTGAACTTTTTTTGGATATGCTCTGACTTTGAAAAATATTTTCAGGTATTTTCCTTGGAAAATGGTATCAGTTCCTTCTTGTAATCCTCCATCAAAAAGATGTGAAATTCTTTGTAGGCTGTACACTGAGCTTTACAAAAGAGCTTTATAAGGTGTCCTGTTCAAGATTAGCTAACTAACTGCAGGAACTGTAGGATTTTCTGATCTGCCCTTGACAGAAAAGTTTTGTTAGTGCTTTGGAATTTAAATGTTTATTTTTATAGAAGTCCACTGCTTGCACTGTTTTATTGATAGTCTTGGTTTCTGATCATTGCAGGGTTCTGGTGGGAAGTGCCGGTGTTGCATAATCTAGATAATCCAGAAATGTCATCATCTATTAACGTGGATGGCCAGTAACACTTAGTGCCACTGTGCCAGGATCAAATAGCCTTGATGCCTTGGCCTTTTCAGTGTGCACTTCATGGAATGTGTGAATGTGTACTTGCCAAAGAGAAAATATTTCAAACCAGATCCAGAATCCTGGGTAGGGGGAGGTTGGAATGGATACTCTCTCCTGACATGAGCCTACACAAAGCAGTAGATGTTACAGTGGTTCAGAGAAGCGAGAGCAGGCTGGAGGAGCCTTTGAAGGCAGGAAATATAAGTTCTGTGAGTGGGATCTAGTTGTGGCTTTGCTAGTACAAAATTTTACTCAGAAAGGAAACGCAGAAGGTCTTTAATAGCATACAATTTGTCCAATCAGTAAGTGCTGTGTGTAACTGAAAGCGATTGAGATTCTACTCTTGTGCAAGAATTCTCCTAGCATGAATTATTTGTAGTTCCTTCTCTTATAGAACAAACCTTTCTGGGTTAGGCTTTATTTTTTCCTGCTGAGCAAAGTCATCTGTAATTCAATATCTAGTGGAAACAAGCCCATCTGCATGGACTTGCTCAACAGGTTCATATCTGCGTGTCCGTACACACTCCTGTCATCCTTTAGGTGTTTTCTAGTTTGGAACAGTGAATCATGTGTCCTACATCTGGAATTCATGAAAGGCACTTCCTGATGACTGTTCCGTAATAATGAATGCAGCTCGTTGTTCAAAACCTTCAAAATCCTCTGTGCACTGGTTGATAAAACAAGCATTTAGAGAAGCAGTGTGTAAAGCATAAATTCCACAAAGCCCAACACATGGCCTCTAGCCATCCCTTCCCTCTTCCATGGCCCACACAATGCAAACAGAGACGTTCTGTTGTACTCCCTCAGAGAGGCAGAGATGAGCTAGCAACAGAAGATGTAACCTTGCATAACAAACAGACTACAGGGTCCCAAGGAACAGGAGGGGGAGCTTTAACCCCAGCAGATATTCGCTCACGCCCTAAAATCCATTGTTTGTGATGATAATGCTGTGTACAAAACAAAAATCAGACATCCACAGTCCCTGTCATGAAAAAAAAAAAATTATAATTTGAAGTATATTTTTCAAATGCGTTACAGGACCCATGTTCTATATTAATTTATGACATTTGTGTTTGGAGATCATTTTCCAATCTTTTTTTTATCACTTAGAGTCACAAAGATCATTTTTGTTACTGAAATATATTATGGCCAAAAGTATGCAGACACCAGCCCATCACATCTGTATGAGGGCATCTCATTCCAAAACCATGGGTATTATTATGCAGTTGCCCAGCAACAGCCACCGCTCTTCTGGGAACTCTTTCCTCAACATTTTGGAATGAATGTGTGGGAATTTGTGACTATTTCGTCAAAAAACATTTCTGAGGACAGGCACTGATTTTGGACAAGGCCTGGCTCTCAGTCGACATTAATTTATTCCAAATGTGGTGGAGCTGGGTGGAGGTCAGGGCTCTGTTCAGGCCACTGAAGTTCCTCGACACTAAACTCATCAAACCATGTCTTTATGGACCTTGCTTTGTGCACTGGGACAGTCATTCTGGAATATAAAAGGGCCTTACCCAAACTTGCTAAAAAATATTTTTTACAGCTATTGTTATTTTGGCTCAACTGTTCCTCCAAGTTGGAGGGTGATATTCAAAAAGAGACAAGAAACCAATGATATGCCCTTTTTTGTGCACATGCAACATCTACTAAAACATTTATTATTATAAAACAGTATGTTATATTGCATTTCATAAATGGATATAATAGTGATTGAGGTATTTCTCAAAATGTAGGCTGGCTGATCTCGGCACATCCACATCCACTTCTTCAGGGACTCCAGCACATTATGGCTCTTCTCTCCATCGCCTCCAGATAAGAAATAATAAATATAATAAATGTTGTGAAAACATTACCCTTCACTGTGGGGCGGAGTCCAAACCATGAAAAACTAAACCAGATGTATTTATCGGACTGCCAGGTTGTGAAGTGTGATTCATCTCTCCAGTGAACACATACACACTGCTGAAGAATCTGGTGCTGACGTTTTTTACACCAATCCAGCTGACACTTGGCATTGCCTATTGTGCAATCTACATTTTTTATTTCCGCTGAAACAGGGAGTGCCTGAATAAGTGACTTGTTGTAGGTTATGTTTAGTATATAATTCTTGTTTGGACTATTCAGGCAAGACATACATGTGGTTCTAAAAGTTTGATAATAATTGATTTGATAATAATTTGTATTTATATCTCGATTCTACAGGCCTCTAATCATGTTCTTCACAAATTCAACTTTTTCAATGCCTGTCACATTTGAACAAAATAACCCCAAAAGTCAAAATCTCTAGAATTCATAAGTTTTTCAGAAATAAGCCCAGTCATGTGAGCAGGGTTCTGTCCTGCTACACCACCTTCGTCTTGCATGCACCCAGATGTGGAGTTGCATGCAACTGACAGCGGTTTTCACAAAAATGATAGATGTACCCTGAAAAGAATCATTCAAACGTAGTTTTTTTGCTGCTGTATCATAGTTATCACAGTTATTTATGCATGTATTCCTGTACTTTACACCAGAATTAAACACTTTTTGTTTTTGTTTATGCATTTTTGATACTTATATATATGTTAACATATGATTGTCTGCCCTGTATCGCACCTTATTCAACCAACGGTCTAGGCTGAGGCCAGTTTCTGACTTGTTGCCCAACTCCAGGGCTCAGGTCATTGAGCAACCTGAGTCATCATCCGAGCTGATTAGCTAATTAAAGTCCTTCCTGATGTGAATCAGGCCTGTAGGAGCAGGTGGACTGCAGGTCTGGAGTTGAGAGCAGGTCTTAAATAAATGAATCCCAGGCCTCCACTGCGGCCACAGAGCCGGGGGATGATAGTGCGCATGCGCACCGCAGCCCTCCCCCTCTCCATCCCTTCAGTTTTTCAGCTCCACTATCGCGGAAGTCAGGGACATGACGCATGCGGTGAGAAATAAACAAACCATCGGGACAATAAGGTGAGTACATATGATTTCACACCAAACTGACCGTGCTCTTTGAGCCGGACTATTTAGCATCGTTTTTCCTCCTTCTTTCTCAAATCACCATCCTGGACCCCCAGTGTGAAATGACAGCCTGAGCCTCCCTCTACCCCTGCAGACGATCCTCAGTTGGAAATTTGGCTGCTATCCTTAATGTTTAATGTCCGTTTGGGCTGTCTCTCAGGCTACTCCTGCAACACCACACCACAGAGGAGCTATTTAATTCAAGCGTAGAAACAACACACTCACACGCTTTTATGGGTGATCATCGATATCCTCCACTCCCTTTTCTTCTCGTGTGTGTTTAGGTGATTTTCTGTCGCTATAACCTCCACTGACAGTGGCTTCAATAACGTCTGTGTGCTTCAGGCTTACTGAAACGAGGGGCATTTGAATGCCCTGCTTTAGTTGAGAACAGTCCTGTGAACTAGTCTGCTTTGACTGACTGACTGAAGACCGAGTGAGTGTGGGTGAGTCGGTCCTGTGTGCGGCTGAAAGTGTGACACTCTGGAGCTCTATTATTGAAACAGGGGAGAGCAGTGAACAGCAGTCACATACACACCGACACACACACCAACACACCGACACACACACAATGGCACAGACGATGTGCTGCAGCCCTCATGTTCTCCTGTCCCTATGGGTGGACTCTAGGCTGCCCTGAGCTTCTGCTTCTGCTTTGTTTGTGGGGAGAATAAGAAGACGGTTTCTCAGGTTAGGACACTGTTGTTTTCCTCTTTCTCTCTGAACAGTTCAGCAGCTGCGGCGCTGCTCACACGTCGGCTCTCTATCGAACGGCGAAGGCGCTGTAAAAACGTGCAGCTTATTCTGTTGGCTTTGTGCAGATTTTTGTCCTGGCACGGTGTTCCAGCTCTTGGCATTTTGCCCAGGTTTAAAGCTCCGAATGCGCCCGGGATGGAAAGGCACGTTCTGTGGAATATTAATGTTATTTCTTATGGTTGTCTGGAAGTGCTTTCAGATACATGTCACCTTTTAGTGTTGTTATGAAGTGTTATTAGGTATACGTGGAAAAAAATATAAATTGATGTGTGTTTGTGTGTATATAATAAATACGTATACACACACACACACACACATAAAATATTAGTTTCAGTTTCCATACTGTCATACTGAACAGCTTGTCCTGCGTGTAAATATCTTGCTCAATATCCTCATAATGTGCCATGCCATTGTTCTTTATATAATCTTATTTCTTCCTAACTCGTCAGAGCAATTTCACACTGGGACTCTTTTGTGACCCTTTAGTGATCACCTGTATTTTAGGAAATACTCTTAATTCTGTAATGGCCTCATTGAGTTTGATTCAGTTTGTAAATATTATGTTGCAGATCATACCACTCACTAATGTCCACGTTTAGAAAATAAGACACAATAAACGGCTTCACTGTCTTTGTGATGCTAAAATCATGTTTATATATCCACAACTGGCCCACACCAGTTTAGCCCCTCCCATTCATATTGAAGGCTTAATTATTGTTTCAGGCTGGACAGCTTTTTAAATTAGCCCCTCAGTGTGGATGTCATTTCTGGGGGTGGGGGAGGATAATTCAAGAAAAATGCACGATGTGTGCTCTTTAAACATTTTTCCTCTCCTAAAACTGTAGATACACATTTCTGGCAGCAGCCTGGAGCTCAACCTGCATCGGCTTACTGTGCACATTTTTTCATCTCGAACCTGTTTAGCATATGCCAAACCGTGGTGCAGAAAGGAAGTAAGCAGGCATGTGATTAGATGAGATGAACAACGCGTTCCAGGCTGTGGTCTGAACACAGATAGTGTATGTGGCGTGAATAGTATTTTTAGGTATGCTAAAGGCTTTGATTAATCAGGCCCTGAACTGTGAAGCTGATTAATGACCATGCTTTCAGCCAGCATCTTGCTGTAGGATAAAAATGGAGAGGGCTGTGTCTTTTTCTGTTGTAGTTCATGGGGAGGGAAACGATAGTCATTGGTATTTTGGAACAGAACAAATTCAGGTGTTACATCTGAATTTGAATCTAGTCTTTGCTCCATTGAAATCCTGGTGTTTTCATCAGTGCTCTTTCTCCTCCGTGTTTAGGGTCAGTCTGGAGAGCAGTGGACTCTGTTTTGCCTGTAAATGTCCAGCGTTGTTTTTGACATTCTTTACTGTGTTCTGGGTGGAACCCAGGTGAAAATTTCATCTGACTGGATTGCACTCGAGCTGCTTCTGCTCTAGTTTTTTTTTAGGGTGAGCAGCACTATCATTGACTGTCTGCAAGATAATCCTTACAGCTAAATACATCTGTGTCGCTTGAAAACAGTCACGCTTATGGCTCTTGTGTAGTTCTGTACAGGTCTCCCATATTTCCAAACGGGTTGAACAAACTGATGTTGTGTAGAAGCTCAACAAATGAACCATGAGCTGAATGAATTATTTTCCTTACTTTTATCTCACAGAGCAGCTAACAGACAGCCACAGATTTGCTTGTAACTGTTGCTTCCTTTGTCATTTTGCAAGAAATGGGAACCAAATTTGCCAGGAAACAGTGAGGGGTGTGTTTCTATTGGTACAATTACTGATTATAAAAAATAGCTGTTAATAATGGACAGGCTCTTCTTGGGAGCAATCAGGGGAAATTACAGTATAATATGTATATGAATGTATAGTACATTCATTTTTTAATAGTGATTGATCATTATGCACTATTTTAATTGCTCCTGACGCACGTTTGCATCACATGGGACTGTAAAGCATTGAATGATTATTTCTTTTTCATTAGGTAAGCCGTTTGAGTTGACAGCCTAACGTATACTATAGTGCTCCTCTGGAAAATGTGTCGCACCATCATTCGTTTTAAGGCTGGACAGATGAGGCAGCGCAGTCTTGTGTCAGCAATGTAGAGAAAAAATGGCATCTGCAGCTTATCTAGTTTGTATGACAGTATTGGCTCAGTGCTTCCCTTACACAGCAAAATGTTTGTGAGAAGATACATTCCACTGAGTCTCTTTGCCTCTTCTTGTTGTGATTAAGACAGATGTGCAAGTAAGATTCCTGTATTTCTTTAGGATGTTTTTGTTAACCTAAGTGTGGCACAAAAGCCATGCAACCCCTCCTATGCCAGATTTTTGACAGTCACATTTGAGCTGATGTCATGGTCCTACACAGTATGTGCCTGTTTGACCTTAAAGAATGCACAGACTGGATTTACTTTAAACATCACACTTGACTGCACGTTCCTATTGCTGGATTGACGTGTCTATAGCGGCTAACTTGCAGATATGGGTCACTTAGAAACACAAATGTCAACCATCCAGGCAGAAAGGTTGCATCTGAGCAATAAATGCTTGTACCTTTCTGTACACAGAGGGAACACTTCTGCTTGGTGTTGCCTCTCTATAGAAATATGCAGGGTGCCCCACAGCCCCACGCTTCTAATAATAAATTTATTTTCTGACAGGTGTGCCTGATAGGCCTCTTTATCCTTAATCCTTTAGAGAACCAAGACTACACTGACATTTGACATGCTTTTTTAGTTGGGAATGCAGATTGAATGTGATGCCTATGCAGTAGACCTCAGTGGGCGACAGCATGGAAAAAGAAATGGAGAGAAACCGAGAGGTCATGCAGTCTTCTGCACTGCACCTTGCTGCAGAGCACAACGAGCAAGAGAAGCCACAGGGACATCCTGATAAGACGAGGGTGCGTGAAGAAATGGAAAATAACATTTCTGGAGTGGCGCTTATCAGCTCAAACAAATGCTGTCATATAGGGGATGGAGCTATACTGTCTTGCAATTTAATGCAGAAGTTCAGTACGACCCATTGAATCCCAGTCTATGAATAATAGGATCCCCATCTGTTTGTGTGCGGTTCTATATTTAGAGACTCCTGCATAAAATGACATTAATTTGCACAGAACTGCAAAACTTCATAGGATTACACTTTACACAAACCGTGCTTTCCCATCCAATTTCAGTCAACACTTTAATTTCTTAGCCTTGCCAAGTGTGTGAGGAGGGCATTCTAGAGCGGATGCATTCATGAGTGATAACAATGTTCTACACAAAGCTATTACTGAGCTTTTTTTTTCTTTCTTAATGTGAACGACTCTATAGAAGCGCTTCAGAGTCCATTTAGATAAGAGGCTGATCCACACTGAGTACTGATCCATCCTTTCTGTCATGGCCTCAAGTCCTCCCACGTTTGACATGAAGATTTCCCATCTTGTTTGTTTATGTAGTCAACATTCAGAGCTTATTGTTGGTACACATTGTTGCATGGTTGCAAGGCATGTGAGCTGTAAGGGGGTTATGTGTGCAGCTTTATGTGAGCACTAATCATATGCCCTAGTTGCACTAATTGTATAAGCTAATTATCAAGAAGTCATGAAATTCTTGATAATTAGCTTATACAAAAATGAAGAATGCTACACAAAGCTTTGTAGGATCCTTTGTGACTGGAGGGCCTTGGACATAAAGTATAAGCCTCAGATGTTTGCTGAAATCTTAAGGGTCAAGCATGGGCTGCCTTTGCCATCTCAATTCTCCTTGGTCCATTGAGCAAACGGGAGTCTCTTTTTGCAACAAAAAACAATGCAGAAGATAAGGGCCCAGTGTATTGAGGTTTTATCAGGTAGAATGGCTGATAAAAGGCATTGCACTGATTTTGTGTGGCCTCAGATGTCTCCTGAAGGTGAGGAACAACTAGAGGCTCTGCTGTCTCATGCTAGTCAGGGTGAGCCATGTGTGACAGTGCTCAAAATTCTGCCACTGGCCTGGCTGACACATGTTCCTCCTAAATATGAGCAGATGTCATGTAGTTCGGTCTAATTTATTGCTTTTTCAAAAATCCGTCTTGCACTCTGACTTCTGAATCATATACACTATTTTCTTTCTTATAGAACATGGATATCTAGACAGTGGAGTTGACAAGCATCTTAAAAACAAATGCTGCATTATTTTCATAATGTAAAAAGTTTCATAATGTAGTGATAATTGAAGCAAAACATTGCACACCACCCTGTTTTGCTTCAGCCTACATTTAAGACATCGGTTCCTCCTATGAAAGTGATGAAGTAGTTAATAAAACAACAAAGTTTTGTTGAAACTTAGCATTGACCATGTGCATTGCTGTTTTTACTGTCAGCAGGTGTGTTTGTTTGCAAAGATGGACCTTGCTTGAGCTTCTGCCTGAGAATTTCTGGTGTACTGATGTGACACTGCCCTTACTGATACTGTAAGTGAATTATTAACTTGGGTATTTGTTTAACATGGTTGTAAAAGAATGAATTTAAGCATTGTTGTAGAATTTGAATAAACCTTGAAGAGAGACTAGGGCTGGGCAATGAATCAAAAAGTAATCAAAATCGACATTCAGAACCTATAATCGATCAAATTTTTCCAGGTCAATTATTTCGATTACTCTCCCTTTAAAAATATAGATAGTAGATAGTGTGTGTTTCCTTCAATTATTTTAAAATCAAGTAATGCACCCTTTATTAAAAAATCTCTCACTTGTAATATGTGAGCATATTTACTGTACAAAACTTGTCGGTGAACTATGAAAAAGTTCTCGTAATTGAGGTAAAATGTTCAGTTAATCGAGATTTTGAATCGCCCAGCCCTAAGAGAGACTTTAATATATTAAACCAGATCGATTCTTTATTTTCTGCAGAGAAGGTACAGTCTGCGCTCAGACAGGTCTGTGTGAGGAAGAACCCAGAACAGTAAAACACACAAGCATAAATACACCAGTAGGAGTGGAGGACCCAGACGGTGTCTGATAAGCAGAATCCACAGTCAAGGTTGCACATTCTTTAACCCGTATGTAAGGTGTAAACCGAAAACACTGTCTCCAAAAGAGAAATCTTCAGGGGCATAATATGGCTTTGTCTGCTCTGGACCCTCCTTTAAGGTTAACAATATGATAAAGAAAGGGTCAGACTGTATTTTTCCATCACAGTATCGTAATGACTTCTTAAAAATCTTCAGTGTAAATTAACTGTAGACCTTCTCTGATTGCTGTACCTATCAGTTTAATCTCCTGGCCTTAAGGTTCTGGCCTCACGAGTAGCTCAGAGCTAGCTCAGAACGTCTAGAGGAATCTCTGAGACAGATCAGTTGACCTAATTGTTCGTCCTTCAGACAGCGAGTCCGTATACTGCTTGCTCTGGTGCTGTATGTCTACGTCCAGTGCGTTCACTGTGCTGTTGCCCTCTCCAGACCTTTTCTCCACAGTTAATTGACATTTCCTGTCCATTTCCTGACTTTGTTGCGAATGGCTTCACTTTCACTTGGAGAGGAAATGTTCCATAGCAAGGATCTGGATTGGCAATTATCACTACTTCCCAGAATCGTGGTCTCATGAACAATTGTGGAAAACTTTAAATGATTGTAACAGCCCTGATTCATCATTCATTGATGTGACAAAAATAAGAAGGTGCTAAAATATACCTTATGTAACCATGTTCATGCATCCAATTAATAAGAGTATTATGCATATGGCAGTTTAATAATGTTATACACTTCAGTACCATGCCATACGCCAGTGGTCCCCAAATCCCGGGCCGCGGACCGGTACCGGGCTGTGGGTCATGTGGTACCGGTCTGCGGGCTGCACAGAAAAAAAACTGTGGATGTTACCCATGTTATGTTGTCGGCTCGTTGTCATGAAAATGCTGTTAATAAAGCTGCGAGTACACATTGGATTTACGTTTATTAGTGTATTTTAAAGATAGCCCATTATTATATTTTTAAAATATTCCCATTTTTATGTGTAAAGGCCGGGCCGTGAAAATAGTTTCTGATATTAAACGATATAAAGGTTGGGGACCCCTGCCATACGCCGCATTATTGCTTCTGTTATGGGTGTGCCTTCCCACACCCATTGGACACACATAGGGACAGTGTCCTGGGCAAAGATTAAGACAAGCCCTGAACAT
>JBBPDB010000146.1:12328742-12350199 GCA_037974465.1 Brachypetersius altus
AACTTTTGTTTTTGACCAAATACTTATTTTCCACCATAATTTGCAAATAAATTCTTTAAAAATCAGACAATGTGATTGTCTGGATTTTTTTTTCTCATTTTGTCTCTCATAGTTGAGGTATACCTATGGTGAAAATTACAGGCCTCTCTGATCTTTTTAAGTGGTAGAACTTGCACAATTGGTGGCTGACTAAATACTTTTTTGCCCCACTGTATATACAGTGAAATCTAATGACACTGATGGTAGTAAGGAGTACATTATTGCATGTAGAAGAGGTCAGTACTATATGAGTAAAATTTTCAAAAAAAAATTGACACAACTAGTCATGCCTATTTAACTAGCTATATGAACAAAAACACTAACATTTTGTTTGCAAACACTTTAAACAAATAAGAAGCTTTTTAACGGCAGTGTTCCCTTTAACATAGTTACACAGCTGCAGTTCAAAGATTACATTAATGTTTAGGTTTTACAGAAATCAAATATAACAATAAAACATCACTTCCGTATTAAAGTCTATTTTTTCGGAATGCAGTGTCATTAAAGTCTCTACTGGTGTAATGGTCAGGCATATATAAGATATATATTATAATATAATATGAACATTATAATTTGAATGAAAGTAATGGGATGTCTGACCCCCTTAAAAACCAGGAGATGAAGAGAACTTTTAAGGGCATGATTAGCTGCATGGCTTGATGTTCTCCCTGTATGTTTCCACCAGGAGCTGTGGTTAACTGATGAACTTTTTGCTCTGTGAGTTCTGGGAAAGGCTCCAATCACTCCCTGCAACCCTGGTTGGGATAAGCAGCTCAGATAATAAATTCATTAATGAATCGCATGGCTGCCTTGATTAGGACATGATTCAAAGATTTTGGTGTAGACTGGGTCCTGTGATGCCTGGTTTGGTCTAACTTGCTGAACAGGGCTCTAGGGGATTTCTAGAAGATAATAGTGTTGCTCCAGAAAAGTCCAAACTGATCAAAAGCTGACCTCAAGAGCACACACACTGCTTTGAAGAAGACTTGTTTTTGATGTTTGTCCAAAAGAGAACAGATTAGACAGCCCCATGTGTCCAAACAACTTCTCCACACGCATACACATCTCACACTTAAATGAACCAATGTGGTAGAAAATTGTTTGCGGTGCTCCTCCATACTGTTTGTATTGATGGTGTTTTATATTTCGGGGGGGAGGGGGGGACGACAGCGACCCTGACTATAATAACTAGTGCTAAATATCTGGTGCTTGGCTCACAAGGCTGATAGAGAGTGACAGAATGAAACACAAGTACAAGGTGATTGATCTTGTGAGTGATTTGTTCTCTCAGACATTTCCATTAGCTCTGGATACATGTGCATAAAATCAGGAGTTCCTTAAGTCCCTTTATTTATGGATGTGAGGGTGTGAGTCTGTGGGGCAGAAGACTGAAATTTAGGATCCTACACTGACTAACTCTGTCCCAGATTTTCCCCCTGCCTTTGGGTTCTTGAATGGAGGTGCTATGGAAATAAAGCCTGCCAGCCATGCCGCTCTGTAAAATAATGTCAGTAAAGCCATTAGGCTGCTTGAGGGAGGATGTTTACTGTGCAGCGACAGGGTTTTAATGCCAGCGTTATCTTCCTTTGGGCACTTTTAAGCTTCGTCACCGCTCAGATCTCTCTGATAGGGAGTGGAAGGTGCCATTTGATTTCTGATGTACCAGTCAAGCCATGGCAACGCAAACTCACTGTTCGACATTAGCAGCGCAATCACCAGGGCTCAGAGGATGCATTTTCAGATGCATCTGAAAGCTTTGTTTGCATGCACCACCACGATGAAGGGTACAGACAGATTTTTGTGGGTGGGAAGCACCTGCAGACCACAGGTGTAGCTTATCGTAGTTTTAACCAAACATTTATGGCCTTGCACAGCATAGACTTGGTTTTAAGTTGTACTGGTGTCCTGGCTGCCTCTCCCATTGTCTTGATTTGGCAAGAAAAAATGCTTGCTTTTTCACAAATGTTTAAAAATGTACATTATTATACATATACACATTATTATACACAGGGCAGCTGGTAGCCTAGTGGTTAGGGCATTCGCCCTGCAACCAGAAAGTCTGGGTTCGATTCCCAAGACCGCTAGGCACCGCTGAGGTACCCTGAGCAAGGTACCGTCCCCACACACTGCTCCCCGGGCGCCGTGTTCCTGCTGCCCCCTGCTTCACTTGGAGAATGGGTTAAATGCAGAGGTTGAATCTCGTGCTGTTCACACTGTGCTGTGGTGTGTTCACGTATGACAAATGGTCACTTTCACTTTCACTTTCATATGGTGGTGCACCATGAAACTCCCTGTGCTTTAAGTCAGTCTTTTTCTTATGTGCATTTTAGCTTTGCTATGGTCAACTTTTGATCATGAAAGGCTTTTTTAATCCACAAAGCCCACAGTTCCATTTTAAGTTTTGGCTCCTTCTTCAGCTGATTCAGTAGACTAGGATGGCTGTAATCTCTGGTCTTCTTCTATTGGAGCTTGAGCAGATTGTGAGTGGCTCCTCTTGGTTTTGAGGTAGCCCTCAGGGGGATTGGCACAGGCTGATCAGCTCTGAGCCAGAGGCTTTGGGACATGGACTGGCTCGTGTACACAGCTGCAGGGCCCCCTCAGGGTTTAAGCCAAGCCTCAGGCCTTCCTTTACTGTACTTCTCAGAACACTGCCACCACTTCGGCTGCATGGGGTGAATGCTATGATATTGACTAAGACAGGCTTGTTTGAACTTAATGTATGCAAGAGATTCTCAGGATCTGAACTTTTGATCATTTGTAGCAGGAAGGAAATGAAGAATGCAGATCAAGGTGGCATTTGAACAATTTCCTCCAGGATAAATAAAGTTTTCTGATTCTGATTCATTGTTACATTATGCTATCTTAAGCTTTGACGTTTGCATGAAGGGTTTTGGCAGATGTTCCTGTCCAGATCAACCAACAATTAAACCATATAACAGATGGGCCAAATGTGGTGATGCCCAGTTTCCTGAGTAGTGGATAGTGGTGTTATCCATTCAGTATACTGTGGAAATGGTCACTGACTGGCTGCATTTTTCTTTAAAGAGAGATTTGGAGAGAGCTTCTGTGTAACATAGCCATTTATGGTTTTCCTCCATGGTCAGGAGATGACCGTATGAATCCCATTGATCCTGGGAGTTCAATAGTGCAAAACTTCTACTGTTCATAGACATGGCTATTCACAAAATGTAAAATATAGTAATTATTCAATGCCTTTGACAGTAATTTATACTTTGGCCTTGTTCCTGCTTTCTTATTGAACATGGAAAAAAAATGGGCATTTATTTAATAAGGCCGTGTCTAGTCTTGAGTTCAGTTCAGTTTTCCTCATTTCAACTCATAGGCTCCTTCATTTTACAATTAAATTTGATGTGTTAAATTGGATGTGTTGGGGGCACCGACCTGTGTTATGCTGCTGGCATGCTGGCATGCCCATCAGCTACCACCAGGCTATTTTTACTTGCCTATTGTTTAATATTGTGTTTACAGGTCACTTGCAGAATTGAAGGTCAACACCCTAATTGCCTTTGTACAGTTTTGCTCGGCGCCTGATCTGCTTCTAAACATAAGCCGTTGCTGGTTAAATGTACAAGGAGCCAGATGTGACATGGCCACTTCAGATCTAAAGTGTTGAAAAACTTAATTAAATTTGGAGTGGAGGACAAGCCTCTGGGCTGTAGAGCCAGACTGGGAGATTACTTTAAATGCACGTTGTTGCATTAAAATTTTATTACACGGGTCTTGCAATAGTCCTTTCATTTTGTGTTAATTAACTGAAATCCTTTCTTCAACTACTTTAAAAGAAGAATTTTTAATGGGATAAGAGGTGGAAACGAATTGCATTTTTAAGCTTTTTACATGATTGCCTCTCCAGTAATTCAGCTGTACTTGCTAATGGAAACACTGTATTTTATGCAGCCCAAGAACAAATGTTTGTGTGTTGATGCGCTTGGATGTATGGATGCTGAGACGTCGCAGCAGAGAGTCAAGAAGACGGTCAGACCGCGTGGTGCTCAGGAAGAAACCATGTCTGTTTTGCCCTTTTTATCGGACCAGACATCATCCAGAAGTGAGCTGTGAAAATACCAATATTGTTGTCAGTATGACTCTTCCAAGTTGTCCATCACTCTGTAGGTGTGCTGCTCCACCGCTCTTTCTCACTCTCTCTCTCTCCTGGGCTAACAGTTCCCAAATGCACACTTAGTGCATCTTCAGCTAAAAAGCTTCTTTTTAGATTGAGATTGGCGTGAACAATGAAAATAACACAAGAAGACAAATTAAAGTAAAATACTGGGCATGCAAACGCACTGACGCGTTATGTTCCAGTCACATTTGTGTAGCTGAATTCTGTTTTGAACAATCTTGGACAGAGCATTTTTTTTTTTTTTGCTTGTTTTTTTTTTCTTGAGTGGTTCATCAGTGGAGCTATTAGTACAGAGTGACTGAACAGGATGCTGATACCCATTAATTAACTCTGAGGCTTCATTTACTCTCCCTGAGGCCCACCCTCAGCCTGCCTGATTTCTGTTTTGTTGTAAAAGTTGAGCACGGGGCCAGAGGTGCTGCTTCTGCCGGACTGATGAGGATGAGGTGATAAGCGTTAGATCAATGTTAGTTGCAGCTTCCTATTACCTGACTCCGCACAGAGGAACTGCAGTGGTTTTCCAGCTTTGAGAGGGGCTTCCTCTTCCTCTCCTCACCGCTCGGCCTCTGCTGCGTGTTCACGGGTGTCTTTGAGTGGTGCCTAATAAATGGTGACATGTTGATTGCGGTTCTTTAGACACCCACGGCCTGGATGATTCACTCGCTTGGAAATCAATTGCAGCAGTCCTGGGTGATTTTTTTAGAAGGGCTTTGCCAAAGTGGGGGAAGATGGAGGAGCGTTTAGTCCTGCGCTGTTTCTCCTTGATCTTCAAACGTTTGTGTGCGTGTGTGTGTGTGTGCGTGTGTCTAGATCAGAGAGAGACAGAACGCTCTGAGATCAGTTAGGCATTTTCTCAGTGTATAGCCATCATTAGCCTGTCCAAGTAAGGAGATTGAATTTGTTTAAGGTCCTCAAGTACGTTAGTGCTACAATGTCAACAGATGATAATGATGGGTCCTCTTTGTGAACGGTCAGCTTGCCCTGAAAGAAGGACAAATTGCTATTTAAGACTTGAGCTATGTAAAGTCTGCTGTCACAGACATGCATAAAGATGTTCAGACAGTACTTTCCATCTCTAAAAATAGTCTCGCAAGTGCACCTTGGTGTGGTTTCTTTTGCATACAGTCTTAGGTGAAAATTCCAAATTAAGACTCAAGCTTTGTGAGATGTATAATGTATCTAAGCAATATTTCTGTTCTGGCAGAAAACCAAAACTGTCTAGCTGAACCCTTCCATGATAACATTTGCACAATGCCCTATGGTTGACATTTCACCTTCAAAAAAAGACTGTGTTAAATTTACCATCGGCTCTCACAGCCATGCAAAAAATATTTTCTAGTTTTTAGTTTTGTTTTGCCTGAAACCTTTTTTCATGGTGTCATTTATAAAGCTTGGCTAATGGCCTTCGGGCAGTTGCTAACAACATTAGCAAAATGCTGTTTTAGGCTTGGCCTTTGTGCTGCTTTCAAATGATCTCAAAATCATTCCTCAGTCAGATGATTCTAAATTCTCAGTGCAACATGAATTGGCAGAATTAATACTGTTTTCCATCACAGTGGAGAAAAACGAGTCAGATAACACGATTTAAATATAATTAATCAAATCACCACAACCTATAGGTGTTTCATACTGTATTATTTCTATTCTACTGAATAGTGGTATGTGTATGTAGTATGATGCTTTACAGTAGTGCTGTATAAATGTATAGTCAGCTGTCACAGATAGACTTAAAGATGTTTAAACAATCTTAAAAACAAAAACCGTGCAGTCTTATTTCCACTCCTTAGTATGTCTTTGTACAATTCTTATTGCCTGCTGCTTTCATTTGTTGTTGGCAATATTAGCATTTTTGACAGAACTCTTCTTTTAAGCTCTGCCTGAATGTCAGTTCGGCACTTATCTGTTTTTGGCAGCATGTTCATCGGTGACTGTATGTACAAAGACACAATAAAGCTCTGGCAGATTCTCTAAGCAGTGTCTATGTGCAGCGCGTACGTGCGCTTACTCAGAAAGCTCAGAAAGCTGTGTAGTCAGGAATCATCCTTTCTTGCTGATAGGCGAGACATGGCAGCTCTCTTGAAAGCCGGCAGCCATACGTAGAGGTCTTGGCACATCAAGCCCTTGCTGGTTAAATCCTTTTCAGTGGCTTCTGTGTGTGCTCAAAGGCTGTGTGGCTGATTTTAAACCATGTTGGGTTTTTTTGTCCTGGAAGATCGTGTAGGGAACAGGTGAAATTTAATCTGTTCGGTGATCTTTTACCCCCTCTGGGCCTTGAGGAGTCTTTTGTGGCAGTTGGGTTACATCAGATAGAAGAACAGGTGCCCCCTGGGCTTCAACCTTTTACAGAAAATCCTAATAAGAAAAGGAAATTGGTGGTTTTGTATGAAGATATTATTTGCTTGGATAGATTCCGTTACACGCATGTAATTGCAGAGAGATGAGTCATCGTGAAAATGAAGGTTTAAGCTACGTGTACATCAGCAGCAAATGGGTTTTTTGTTTCAGATTTCTAAGCTGGTTTACTAACACTGGTGACTGAATCGTAACAAATTTATTTATAATAACTGGCTGTGTTCCTGGCTTCTGAAATGTGCTGTTTGTGCCTAGTTCTCCTTTTAAAATAGCTTCCTTTTAAAGGGTCCGTATCCCGGACAGCTGAAATTCCCACACTTTTGAAAGCAGAGTTTGACGTTCATGCCCCAGTCCTTGTGGTCCGTATATGGAAGCTTTTTTTTACTTTAGTTTTTGTCATGTCGGAAAAGCCTGTTAAACCTTTCTGTTCATTTATATTCTGTTCAAGTTCATGTTTTACTTTTTGAAAGAGACATAAAAACAGTGCAGGCATTCCCATTAGAGATAATTGACATCAGCAACCATAACACCAACACCACCCAATTTAATTACATGAGAAGAGGAGAGTTGACTCATTTGGATACCTGCAAACATGTGTATGTCATAAATAGACCCCAGGCAAAAGGAAAATAAGGATAGAAATAGGGAGGAAATAGGCACTTTAATCCGCATCGACTGCCCTGGTTAAATTAAATTGACCAGGCTGTAGGACCACAGCATGACCTGTATGACCTGCAGAACATGAGAAATGGAGGCCACAGATATTTAAAGACATATGAGCCAAGACGTTGCTGGTTGCTGTGGTAACCGTTTCCCAACAGATAGTGGTTCGGGCTAAACAGGGGTGTTTTTGTTTGTTTCGTCTTTTTATCTGACAATACCCCAGAATGGGGCATTGTCATATTCCACCATGTCACTGAAACAGCAGCAGCACAAAACTAGTGTTCGTCTGGATGTGTGGAGTCGACAGTAGCTCTTCTGAAAGCACCCCTGAGCGTTTCTGCTGTTTTATAATGGGCATATACATGAAACATGCATTTGTGAGGGGTCTTTTACAGATTGTGAATTCGTTCCGCTTTTAGGATCAAGACAAGGCGAGTTGATTTATATAGCACGCTATCATGCAGTCAGTCCAGTGTGTGAAAGTAATGTCAGCTATAAAAATAAGAAATAAAATGCATCCATCCATCCACTACCTTTGTCCAGCACTTATCCCAGCTGCTATGGTCGAAGGTGGTGTACGCCCTGGACAGTCACAACACGTCCCAGGGTCACATACAGAGACAGACTACCATTCACGCTCAGTCATACCCAGGGGCAATTTAGTGTGCCGAATTGACCGATCCCCAAGCATGCATGTTTTTGTTGGTGGGAGGAAACCGGAGCTACCGCAGGAAACCCACGCAGTCACGGGGAGAACATGCAGACTCCACACAGAAAGACCCTGCGGCCATCCCGGGATTCGAACACAGGACCTTCTTGCTGTGCAGCAACAGCGTTAACCTCTGCACCACCGTGCTGCCTGATATAAAATCAATAAGTTGTAAGTTAAGCAAAGAAAATCACTCTTGGAGAATACACAGATACAATGGCACAGTTTTATACAGCTTTACTGAGATAAAAATAGAGGCATATGATTAACTGAAAGCGGCAGAGAACAAGGCACTTTTTAATTTCTTTTTTTAAACCAGCCACCGTTGGGGTAGATCTGATCTCCATAGGGAGCAGGTTTTAGCAGTTGGCAGCATAATTATTAAATGTCACTTTACCCTGTTAGTTTCAGCTCTAGCTGACCTGCTCCAGCCAACTTAAGAGACCTTTTCAGGCTTACATTCAGTTTATTACGTTCTGTGTAGATCAGTGTATTTTTTGTGTGCTGCTCTCTTTGGACAGAGGCTTTGTTCTCATCATCAGAAACTGAGCTGGGAACAGGGAGAAAGGACCTTGAGGGTCTGGTAAATTGAGCAGACCAAGCGTCCTTTATGTACAGTAATACAAAAGCCCCAAAGTCTCCTCATGAGAAATGATGGCAGTCAGGAGTGAGCTTGCACAGGAAGCGGGACAGTGAGTGTCCTGGCTACAGCAGCATGGCTGCTTCAGTAGAAGAAAGTATGATATTAATGATGTGAGATGCCCACTGAGAACAAGAATTATAACTGAACACTCTCCTCTTGTAATGGGCTACGTTGATCAAATTCAGTATCATTGTTTTTTTTCCAAATAAATTATACGGTGTACCATAGTAAAATAGTATATATGGCTATTTCAGTTTGTAATAAAGTTAATGAGTTCATGTTTGCACTGTTGCAAAATTCTCGTAAAATATTGAACAAACTTGAGAGCATTTGTTTGGATTACAAACAGGTCTGTTTTGTTTTTTGCTCTTAAAGTGAACCTTGTGTAGTGTATTTCTCCACAGTGACACCACTATTTAATGGAACAGTTATTGTCGCTGTTATACTTCCTATCTGTCATTTTGGAGTCGCTGTTAGCACTGTGGTAGTGATAATCTGTAATAGCTTGTTTCCCCACATTAGCTGTTTCCAGTTACAATTGAAAGACTTGACATAGTTTGACCAGCAGATCAAATTGTGTATAATTGCCATTTATTTATGAATCATTGCATATTTCCATTGTACACTCAATTTAAAAATTCGCATGCACCTCGGAAGCCCTTGTACTTGCACTTATACGTGACTTTCTGTATATGGGATATGAAAATGCTTCGTTAAGTACCTGTTCCTTCTGCAGAGATGTGCGTTTATGAGAACAGAGGAAATGAGAAGAAATGATCACAGGCTTTATTTGAACCATTAGGCCAGAGCGATGTAGCGCTTTCACTTCCTTGCTTCGCTCATGAACATGCAGGCCGTTTGCTCTAAAAGGATTTCTGCCCTTGCTGTAGTGCGAAAGCGCAGCACTGTCTGAAAGGTCTGATAAGCAGGCTAGAACAAATGAAGTAGAAGGCATCCCACAAAAGCGAGCCACATTTGGGTGAGTGAGAGAGAGTGCGGATCAGAGCCGGAGCGGAGCCAGGGCTGTATCAGGTCTTAGCACCCGCTCTGGGAGCACCAAGACGCACAGAGAGGATACAGGCACAGCAAGCCTTTTCATTCTGTCTTCCCTTTCTGCTCCTGTGCACTGAACCTGTTGAGCAGTCAGCAGCTGTCACACAAGGCTCTGATCATCACTGTGTCGCTCTCCTGCACTGCTGCAGAGGGCAGAGAGTGAAAGGAGCGTTACAGCAGCAGCAAAAAGACAAACAGAAAGATGAAACCATGGCAGTTACCTATTAACCGAATATTCCCCAGCTATGGTGTCAGGCTCAAATGCACACATACAGATGATGGATGAGCAAGGACTTTGGTACTCAGCGATGAGGTGAGGCCGCTGAAAGCAATCCATTTAGTTGGCTGCTCTTTGAACCTCAAAAAAGCCTGCGTTGGGATCGGGCGTCTCTAATGGTCCAACTCTAATGGCTTAATGTAGTCAGTATCACTCAGTGCAAGCCATGGGGTGCCATACAGTGGGGCTGATAAAACATAATATCTTGCAATAATCCACCTTTATCACGCTATTAAATGGTGATTCAGTTTGCGTTAGTAAAGTAAGTGAACATTGTGATTATTCTGTTTGGCTCTACTTACTTCCCGGAATGGCCCAATACAATTTTAGCATTGCAGCTGTGAAGCAAGACTTTGTAGTAGTATTTCACATTAAAGCTTTAGTGTGAAGTGTGCACATAACAGCACACAGTGTGAAATTCTTCCTCTGTATGTAACCCATTCACCATGTGAAGCAGTAGGCAGCCAGAAACACAGCGACCAGTGTATGGGGACCTTGCTCAAGGGTACCTCAGAGGTGCCACCAGCAGTCTTGAGACCATATTTGCTCCCTGGTGCATCCAGGGGTGTGTGTGTGTGTGTGTGTGAGAGATAGCATTTTGTCATGCTATCATGACAAGTCATTCAAGCATAACAAAGCACTTAACACTTCACTTAAGGCCTGATCCACTGAAGAAACAGGTGCAGACGATTCCACATGATCAGGCAGTGATCAGTATTCTGTGAGTGTATATATATGTGTATGTATGTAATACAAAATAATCCAGTACTGTCTGAGCCACTGTAGTAGAGCCTCAGGCTTATAAAACTGTGTTCTTGTTTGATTACGATTTCATTTCTCTCTGCTTTTTACTTTACCTCTGATCTAATCTGTTTAACAAATCACAGCCAGCTAAGCTGATTATATGCCTTATTTCCCGCTTTGCCTCAGTGATGAAAATGAATATGAGCCTCTCAGTGAGGAATAGAGTCTTGTTATAGAGGAATAGAGTCTTGTATGAGACCTAGCTTTATTCAACACATTTAAAGCTTCCTTGTGAAGTAGGTGGCAGGATTGGTGTTTGCATCATTATTTGCTTGGCAGCCTGAACACAGTATGTGAAAGGACGGACTAAGCAGGGAGAGTCTGTATACGCCAGAAGATGACATTGGGAAAATATCACCATCTGTTCTGGCTGTCAGTTCACATTTCGTACAGAAATCTGATGGGGACCTGAATTAGCTGTGATGTTTGTTCAAGATGTGCACAGGCATGGTTGTGGTGGTGGATTATAGCAACTGATGCTAACTAGTTCTGAGCTTCAGTTCACACCTGGATGTTTACTCACTGATTGTTTTAGGCAGGTTAAAATTCTCACTGTATTCAGGCATTACTCATTGTGCATGGTAATGGGTCTCTTGCTTTGGATTCAGATTAGCTTAGTACGAGGTGGGCCTATGGGTAAAGACCCCTTGGTAAGAGACCGGTAAAAAGAAATGTCTTTTTGTATTTGTTTAGCTCGGTCTCTTACTGTAAAATGGCAGCAATCTAACCATTAAGTGGACCCAAGTGTTGCAGGCAGCCATCCATGACTTCCTGTTTCACTGGGGCAAAAATAGAGAATACACAAAAGAAGTGAGACAAAAGCATGTTTATCACTTTTATGCAAACTGGTGCAAATATTTTGATCCCACTCACAGTAGAAAGGAAGGTTAGAGAGCATTTTGGGGTCAGCAAATCTGAAACCAGGAGACGTGGTGTCATGAACTTCATGAACCATGAAGGGTCAGGAGATTTTAAATGAAGATCTGACTGCCTCTGCCAAAAAGCTAAAACTGGATCATAGTCTTCTATGATATAAAACGTTTCCTCACAAAAATGATTCAGTGACCACAGAATCAAGCTTTTGTCAATCTCCTGAACTAAACCCAACTGAAAAGATGAGACTCCAAAAGAGAGGACCTGGGGCTCAAGGTGGGTCTGGGAGATTCTGTAGGAGTAGACAAAGATTAGATGTTCTTTTTTATAAAACATAAAGAATCGTTGTTGTATTGGTATTAAGTGATATGCTAAATACTACATGGAGGGCTGTTAATAAATGTCACTAATGCTTTTAAAAATGCTACATTTACTTAAAAGTTTAATTTAAGGAGAGTTTTTCCCCCATTTTCAGTGTGAGCTAATTAACAACACGTACGTTTTTTCTGTGCCTTTTTTCACCAAAGGTGCAAATAAATACGGAGCCTGCTGCGTTGCTTCCATTTTCAGCATGACAGCATTCAGTGTTATAAAAGTGCGGTATCGGAGACTTTAGGATGTTACGATGGAGTTTTGTCTGTTCCTAGTTTCTCAGCAGCAAAGAAACACTAAAGAACAGCTTTGTCTTAAAGTGATCTAACATGCCAAGTTATTACTTTAACCTTACGCTACTACCTACCTATGAACTGAGACATGAGCAATATTCTAAGACAATATATGTTGAACAGCTCAGTTCATATTATCTGCACTTGCTAGTGGACGTTCTGTAGTTAAACTTCGCAAGAACACCAGAATGCTCCACTGACCACTGACAATGAGCCTTCTGTGTGTGGCATCAGTCACATGCCATGGAGACAACAGTGCCACTCACACCAGAAAACCCAGGACAGATGTTTGAAAATGGCTGCCAGGCGCCAGTCTGTCACTTAAAGGGGAAATTTATGTTCGTGTCCACTCTGACTGACAGTCTGTAGGGGTCATATGGAAACCCAGTCAGTGAAGTGTGGTCTGAGACTCGGCCTGTTCTGGTCAGAGATTGGCCAAACGCTAGAGCTCTCTAAATTGCTTTTCAAGCAGACTGCATAATCTCTTGAGTTGTGTCTCGTTACAACAAAGGAAAACATCACACCAGATGGTCTCTTTGAGCGGTAATCAGACACAGGCTCATTCCTCAGCTCTTATGAAGTAAAATGGTGAGCTGCTTCCCTGCCAAGCACATATGCTGAGAGTATTGTTCTCAGAGGTGTTCTTGATTTCGCTCATTTTTCTCACTCCACATTTAGTCTTATTATGCAGTTTACCTCCTGAAACTGTTAGAATCAGTTCAGTATGCTTCCCTTACAATTACACATATTTGTAGTTTTCTGTTTCGCTAAGAGCCTGGATCTTCCTTGGTTGATGCAAGAAATGCTTGGCTCACTGTTTCTGAATATAACCAAAACCAGCAGGGGGTGCTGTTTCAGATGGGTTTGGGGGCATTTTTGCCTTTTTATGGTTTTCTTTTTTACATCACCGTTGTTGCACCCAGTTTTTCAATAGAATAGACTCTTAAGTAGTCAGGCTTCTAAAGTAACAGGCTTCTAGTTGTTGTTTGGTATGCAAGGAACATTTGGTGTTTCCTTATTTGATCATTTATTTTGTTCCCCTTCTCTGCATGCGGTACTAAAACTGGCTAATAAAGATATTGGGGTACTTTCGGAAACTCCTAGTGTGCACTAACCATCTGGCCATGGTCACTAAAAAGTCATAAATGGCCACATCTGCCCTTTAGAATACTCTACTATTGCTGGGGTAGGCTGTCAGGAGAACAGCCCTGTGGGATGAGGACTTAGGACAGCCACTTGACTTAATATAACATAAAAGCATTTAATCATAGCACTGAGCTCCAGTTTAGGCTTGCTTTACAAAATAATAGTGTTTACAGGGAGAAGATTTCCATTACTACTGGGAGAACTTAACATAAATCCTAATATTTAACCATTCTATGTAAGGTAGAATTGTCATAAAATAATGTTGCCAGGTGCACAGATTGTTAGTTCATCATATTTGTTTGGAAAAGGGTGTTTTGTTTTTTTTTAAATCTGATAGGTTAAACATGTGATACCCACCTATATTTGGAGCTGAGGATTTTTTCTTCTCCTTGGAATGGCATAAACTTTCTGATTTCAGCATTCAAAATGCTAATGGATTCACTCCCCTTTCAGAGGCAGACTTTGAAATGGATGGCCTTTAAATGCAAATTCATGTGCTGTGCTACAGACGATGTATTTCAGACCTACTAAATGAGAAATGACATTTTCATTACCGCACTGCTAATTTATGGGGGCTGATGCTGAGCACAGAGGCCTGAGACTCTGGCCTGGTCTAGGTGTGTTTGCCCTGTGCTTATTAACAGCACATCTACTCTGACATTGGTGCTAAGCTCCTTTGTTTTCTGTCAGAAGTGGACAGCGAAACATTTGTAATGTGCTATGAAAGACACACCCCATCACTGATATTCTCATATTGGCTCTAAAAGGCTTCAGAACAACCTGTCATTTATTTAAGGTTTTATTTTTGTTTGCTCTTTGTCGTGCACCATGATTCTAGAGGGATATTATTTCATTTTACTGTTTACTGTGTATAGAGTTGCAATTACAAGCACCAGCTTGACTTGACTTGACTTTTCATTTATTTAACCTTTATTTAGCCTCATAGGTCAATGAAAACCCAGTTTACAAGACAGATGACCAGTGTGGCTGTCTCTACAGAGTAATAAACACACTGGACATTTTCTTGCCGGGACACATTTGTGAATGCACTTTGTATTTTAAGAGATCCAGTTGGTAGAGAATGAAGAGGCGCATCTCTAACCAAATGAATGACAGCATGATGTCTAACCTACTGAGGCAAGTTTTAGCCAGTTCTTTCAATCAGTGTTTCTCAACTCTGATGCTGGAGGCACCCTGCTCTGCACATTTTTGTGTTTCCCTGCCTTAACACAACAACTTCAGCTCAGTGAGGGGTTGCTGATGAGCTGATTAGTTGGATCAGGTGTGCTGGAAGCAGTGAAAACACTCAAATGTGCATAGCGGGGGGGCCTTCATGACCAGGGATGAGGAGCAGTGCTGTATATAATGTACTTTATACATCTAGAGTTTGGTACGAGGATTTTGCTTTTTTTATAAAGCAGTTTCTAACAAAATGAAAGAGGCCCCATTTCAGGAACTGTATTCTGCCTTTAACTTTTAACTGCAGGTCGACTATGTGGAATTGAAGGAAAAGAGAGGATTTGGGCCATGTTCCTAGCTCTGATCAATCCGCGTTGAAAGTTTGAGTGCTCTGAGTAGGTTATGATTAGCATTTGTTTTTTACTTTGTTTTTCAGGCATTTTTTTGTTTCTAATTCTTTTCAAGTACTTGTATACATTAATTGTAGTGCCTAGTGGTGCCTAACCCCATCCTCCTCATCACCTGATTTTTATTAATTGCAAGTAATTCAGAGTTTGGCTTTTATCAGTGGATTTTGTGAATTCTGTGAATTTTTCTCACACAGCAACAGGAAAAGTAATTATAGAAAAAGAAAACAAACAGTTGTCACTAAATTTGCTCGTATTTATTTTTTTTTGCTTCCGTGACAATGGCTCACAGGGGGCCTACAGCTAACAAGCCATGGTTTGATTACTGTTGGATTCTTTCTGCTGATGTGGTGTGGAGGGAATTCTTTTGCCCAGCAGCGGTAAACTCCACCGGAAACAGCTGGAAGCAGCAGCACTAACTGGTGTCCGAAGGCTTCATTTGTGGAGCTTGACATCTGCTTGAGCTTAGCAGCAATGTTGAGGAGAGCAGCCCTCCAGAGCATGACCTGCATTTAGTTTTTATATATATATTCTTCAAGCTGACAAGCTGAGGTAGTTTGTATGTCCCACCATGTCTAGAAATGAAAACTTTATGCACGTTGCGCGGTGGAGGCAAGTCTGGCAGCTTGCTGTCTCCCTAATAGCTCAGTGCTTTACTGTTCCTCTAGTGCTATTTTCACCTCTCTGCCATGTTGTTAAAACAGGGCCTCGAATGCTGAGCAATGTCGCATGTAATCAAAGCACTTTCTCACGTTCTGTTTTCCCCCTGGCCTTCACAACCGTTCTCAATTAGAGGCTCCGTCTGCGTCCTCGACCACAGCCTGCGGGTAACACTGCTGCACGGCCCTCTGCTCTTCATCATCTGGGCCTCTGCTTGCTTTGATAGCTCCTGCCTGAGTCATATTAGCAAAGCGAGTATACAGATAGCTTTCTGTTCCTTTTTCATCATCGTTGGCAATTTTTTCCCTCTTGCGTTTTATTTTGCGTTTATATGCTTGGGCTGTGAGATTGTTAATTATGTTGAGTGAGCTCTTTTCCTCCCAATAGAGGTAAGATAAATGGCCTAGTTTCAACAACTAGGACCGCGGTCTCCTTACGCGAGGAGTGTATACTGTGTGGCAGAACTAAATGTCACTACTTTCCTTGCTCTAAAACTTGATTGTGAGTTATTTAGGTGATGTGTATGATCTTGACATAAAGAAATAATGTGTAAAGTGTAAAACTTTGAGGAAGGGATGGGATTGGAACCTTGTGTCACTTCTGTTTCTTGCTTTTAATGTGTGCAAAGTAGAATGGTGAAATAGTTTCAGACTATGTGTTATGCCTAAACTTTCTTAGTAAGGAATGAAATACTTTCAGAGCCTTCAGGTCAGTCAGAATGACTTGGAAAGAAAAGCACTGCTAGGTCGCTTGAGATCTCCTGACTCATTGCTGTCTTACAGTGTTTGATGCACTGTGCAAGGCAAATAATCTGACCCCTCACACAAAGTGCTCTGCTCCAGCGCTCCCTGGCTGTCCTTCCCTCTGTCTGTCCGCTGTGAAGGTCAGTGAAGCTGTCCTTATGCGCAGGTTCACTGGGTGGACACCATCTGTTTAGAAGCAAACAGTGATGTTTACGGGCCAAGCCTGAGGACACCATCATGTTGGATACATAAGAACAGTCGCTGTTGGAAGGAAATCTTGTAGTTTGACTCTGAAAAGGTTACTAAATGGTCATTGGCTTGATTGTGTGATTTCAGGGGAACCATGCAATTATGTGGAAACACACTCCAGCAATTTTATTGGGAATCTGTTGGTGTTCTTCAGGGAACCAAGAGATGCTACTATGGTATCACTATATATGGTGTATTTATTTATTTAAGGGTTTTCTTTTTCAGCTACCTATCCCCTAGACCTATTGCCATTTTGCTATATTGTTTGATTATAATTACATAGTAATGCATTAACATCACAATCCAATTATTTAATGGTATTTAATTCTGTAACAACATTTTCAGGTCGAACTTAATTTTTTTCCACACCAGGGATGGATTTTTGCAAAACAAGCCAAAAACATCTCCTACTCACCAGCACAAATATGCTGTCCGGTGAAAGTTTAACGTCACCAGTTTTTGACGGAATGTCTGCTTATTGTATTAAATATGTGAACCGCATAAGGGTTAACTGTAGATCTAAAAGGGTAAACAGTAGAGCTTTTTTCAGTGCAAATTCTACCAGTAAGCAGCTCTTATCAGTCTCCACACTTTTTCCGTTAGAAGACCCATGCTATCTGTTTATATATAAACAGATACTGGGGGAATCACTGGAGGGGAATTCCAGCATAAACCCTGAGAGGAGGCCCAGCCCTGCTGTTTCCATCAGGCCTTCCTTAAGTGTGGGCTTGACCACACAGCACCAGATCTCTTCCTAGAATCTAGACTCGTCCTGTAAATGCTCAAGGCCATCACCAGACCACTAAAATGCTCGCCTTCTGCCAGACTTCACTCCTCTCATAACCTATTTAACTCTAGCGAATACACAACCCTCCTAGGCAACAGAGATAGATGCTTTAAACTTTGTTTATGTGCCACTCGCTGAATTAGGATGTGTAATGGCGTTTAATCTCCCTTAATTACCCTGATAGGCTGCCAGGCATAAACATGTAAGCAGGGCTGGCAAACCCCCTCATTGATTTCACTTCAAAATACGATGATATTCCAGACATCTATCAGCTCCCTTAAGAGTAAAAGGGGTTTTATAGTATGCAATTGATTTCGATAATAGGCGTTGCTGTCTGACTTGGCAGGGTGAGTCTTTCTTTTAGACCAGAATTTCAGATGAACGTTCAGATTTTGTGGAAAGAATGAAGCAGACGTTATTGTAGCTGGACATGACTAATATGTACACAGTGAGCTTATTTATTTCCCTGAAAAATTACATAATTTTACATAATTTCATCTTAATGACGCATAAGCATCTTCTTGACTTAATAACTGTGTTGATCTTGCAGAGTATTGAAGTCTTTTGAGATTCACTTGAACTCTTGCCCCTTTTAGCTCACACCTATATTCTCAGAGCTGAACACAACTCCCACTTTCCAGGGTAGCTGTAGGGTGTATTGGTCCAAATCTGTGACTGGTTCTACAGACATGGTGGAAGAGTGAGAGACCAGCAAAATTGCTAGACTTCAATCCCAACCCTCAAAGCGGAACAGCAGGTAAAAAGGCTAAAATAGGCACACATGAAATCAATTTGAACTGTGCACTCAATCCATGGAAGAGTGGGTTAAAATGGACCGGATCAGTCCCAAGAGACTGGTGCAATCTTTACCTGATAGGATTGAAACTGTCACTAAGAAAAGGAGAACATGTATTTAACCATGTATTGGTCTGGTGTGCTCACGTCTACATCATTGTGCAGCTTCAGTATTCACAAAAGAAAGCAATAAAAATTATTAGAAAAAATATTAAAACTGACACTAACAACTAACATTTAAAAAAAATGCATATTTATTGTGTGACTTCATGGTCAAACAAATGGGTTTTTAATCACAATGCGCATTCTTCTCTTCACGTGTACTGTGCAGCATCTCTAAAGGCTGTCAGTCTGCAGTTCTATAGAAAGAAAAAGAAAATAAGATAAATTGAATGGCTGAGATCCCATGACTGTTCTGCACTCCCTGTGCAGTGCAAGCCACTGTTTTCAATTACCTTGTATGAATAATGTGCACAAACCTTTTACATGAAAATGAGTCCTCTCCACAATGCTGTGGTATTCCAGATAAACGAAACTCAGAAGGCATGGAAATTAAATGGTAATAAACACTACTATGAAGAGGAAGGGTTCTTTCTCCTAGCATTCTATTTGGAGAAGGCTTTTTCAACCCATACTGATTACAGCTGCCAGTCATGCGCTGGATGTGTACTCTAATTTTCTGCAGGTTGTGCACTAATTTAAAGTTGGTGGACTTCCACAGACACATGTTTTCCGCTGTGCTCAGGTTTGTGTTTGTCCTGTATCTGAACTCGATGAGCTAGCTGGTGCTGTTTATGATGACTGCTAAATGCCTGGCATCGACTCAAAACCACTACAGTGAAGTACTGGGCAGCGCAGTCTTTGTGTCTATGCGACAGTCCAGTTTCAGACAGGGCATTGTGCCCGGCCTGTAAATATAGCCTCTTGGAACCAGAAAGAGGCCACGTTCTAAATCTTATTCATGGGAGCACACGTTTCATCCAGGATTTTCTACACTTTAGACTTTTAGAAGCTAGTTACATTTTAAACCTGGCATGAATAATCCATTTTATGCAGGAGAATACAGAATATACATGGAAATGAGAGTGCATGCTGTGAACTTCATATATCTGTGCACAGGAGAAACATACTTATGTGTCTCCCTTTGGCCTTACTGACGGGAAATGCTAAAAGGCTAGTGTGCCGAAGATGCTGAAGTATGGCTGTGTATAAAGCTGATGGAGTTGGTGTGCACCCTCTCTGTGCTCAGGGCTTATACACAAACCTGACAGAGGGTGTTTCGGGACCCCTGGCTCCCATTAGTATGTATGATTTTATTTTTGAATATGGACTGAAAGGACTATTACAGAGCAATTTCATGCCCTGGGGGTTATCTGACATCTTCTTTACCAGATTTAGCTCAGCCAAGTGGTCGTCTCTAGCTGTCCCTCGCTCATTGACAGCTCCTTATCTGTCTCTCTCTCTTTCTGTATCTCTGCCACTCTGCCTCTTTGTGTTTGTCTCTGTCTGTCTGTCTGTCTCTCTCTCTTTGTCTGTCTGTATATCTGTCTCTTTCTGTGTCTGTCTCTCTCTCTCTCTCTCTCCCTCTCTCTCTCTCTGTCTGTCTCTGTTTCTCTCTCTTGCTCTCTCTCTCTTTTACTTTCTCTCTCTCTTTTTCTCTGTCTTTCACTATCTCTGGTTCTTGGTGCTTGATTTTCAAATTCAGTTTGGTCTAATGATGCTAAAAAGGAAATACGAAAATAAGACTGAAAGAAAAGAAATAATATTTCCATGTATTGTATAATTTAGCAGTCACAGTCTGCCTAATCTATCTTTTAGAATTTCTGGATAATTCTCTTAGAAATGTCTGATAAATGTTTTACTGTTTAAATAGACTTTGCTGACCATGATTTAACAAGAAAGGTCCATTACTGATTCCATTACTGAAGTGGTCAAGCCAGTCCTTCTTTTTTTATGTGAAGGTTATTGTCTCTTCTCTAGTCTAAACTGTACATTTCCTCAAATCTGTGCTCCCCCTGTGTTCTCAAGCGAAGAGAACAGTGGGTGCTTGGTCAGTCAACATGCTACATTACAGCTGAATGAAAAAGTCCATAAAGGAAGCTTTTAATAGCAGCTAGTGGAGATTTTAAAAGAAGGGCCATTTAGCACCACTGGGCCAGCTAGAATGAGTTATGTTGACTGTATTAGTTCATTATCCTTCTGAATGGCTCAGTCAGGCCTGCTCTTAAAAAACAAACCACAGGTAGACATGTATGATGTGCTGCTTGAACCAGATCGGGTCATAGAAGAATTCCTTGAATTTTTATAGCATTTTATAACCCATTCATAACTAAAGAAGAGTGTGTCTCTCTTTTTACACAGTTCTCTATGATTTCTCTCCATTCTGTGTATTACTGCATCTGTTGACTTGGCTGATGATTAGTTTGATTTAGTAATTTGATGCAGTAAATTCCATTCAGTATACTATGACAATATTGGTGTAGTCTTATTTGTAGTCTTATTAAATGTAAATAATTTCTCTTGAAAACACTTAATCATTTATTACACATTTAATCCTGCGCACTGTGTAATCAACTGGGCATCCTGATAAGATTATGCAAAGGACAACAAATAATTCCAAGATTTACTTGTTTCTCATGCAGTAAATATAAGTGCAGAATTTTAATGAAGATTCTCATTCCTTACAGAAATGGCTCTTTACAGAGTGCCCAAAGGGAACAGAATGTGTACGTATTCATAAAGAGGAAAACATCTTCAAAAAACAAGCAGAGTGTGCAGTTTAAGCAGGACTTCTAGGCTTCAGACAGTAAGGCTTACCGTCAGCTTTCAGTTCCAGTTTTGCACACATGATTACTTTGCCTTTCACACAGCTGCAGGATCATCTGAGAAGCAGACAGACCGGTCACGTCAGACTGGTCAGTTAAAAATGGCTAGATGTGTTTTCACAGAAACTTGTGAACTGTGTACTTTAATCAGGAGCTGTTTTCCTCACCTTGACATCTCAGAAATCTGTGTTGCGGAATGGCGCTATCTGATGATGTTAAACTGGTTGTGAGGGTCATACCCTTATCTATCCTCTGTGGACTGTTTTACAAGAATGTATGCCAAAGGCATATTCTGTTGAGGATGTTTTGAATCTGTCAGGACAAACAAATCTTTTGGAGAGAGTGTGTGTGTGTGTGTGTATAAGTGTGTGTGTGTGTGTGTATAAGTGTGTGTGTGTATAAGTGTGTGTGTGTATGTGTGTGTATGTGTGTGTGTCTGTGTGT
>JBBPDB010000146.1:12352642-12368061 GCA_037974465.1 Brachypetersius altus
TCTCTCTCTCTCTCTCTCTCTCTCTCTCTCTCTCTCTGTCTCTCTCTCTCTCTCTCTGTCTCTCTCTCTCTCTCTCTTTCTCTCTCTCTCTGTCTCTCTCTCCCCCCATTCTTTTTTAAGTTTTTGTATTGTATAGGGGTTGTGGTGACATTGTTTTTCTTCCACTGTGTCACTAGATTACCCTGTCCTTGTTAGCTGCTCTGCTCTGCTCTGGTCTGTGTCAACACAAGACGCTGCTGTCCCTGTCTGGGAGCCTTTGGCTGCATTATAGACTCAGTCATGTGGACGGAAGTGGCAAAGGAGAGAGTGTGCTTTTATTTACTGAGCGCAGCAACACGGCAACAGGACGCATCATCTGATTTGTGAACATTTTTCTCAACTGGTTCAGTCAAACTAAGTCACAAGCGCAGCTAAAATAATGTTTTGTAGAATTCACATGATGTTTGTGGTACAGACTTAATATAAAAGACTGAAATATAAAATTCAAATAATCTTTGCAAACTGTCATGAAATAACAGCTTACGTAGAACACTCCCCTGAACGTTTGCTTTCCTCTGTAAAGATTGTTCTATTAGTGAATAGAAGTGAGCCATATTAGACACACTCATTGAACTGAATCTCATTGATCAGGGAGGTAATGAGAGCTAAGAGGTGTTGAATGGATTAGTACCTGTCATCTACTGATTAGTTTGAGGATTTTTAAAACTTTTTTTATAAAACATCAAACAAAACAAATAGACCTAACTAAACAATCACAAACTATGCAAATCATTTCAAATGTTATAAGCATAAGCAAAAGTCCTTTGTAAGATATATTTTAAAAAGGTATTCTGTTAAAAAGGGCATATGAAGGTGTCCTTTTGAAAAAATGCGTATAAATGTGTCCTGCTTGTCGAATCCGATTTGCTTCACTGAAACGAACAGTTCAAATGAATCGATTCTCTGAACTGAAATGAACTCTCCCCATCAACAATGAGCAGGGGGTGGTCTCTGTGCCGTGTGTGTGTGTGTGTTCGGGGGGGGCGGGTATGGTTGCGGTGTGGATTAGAGGCACTTTCAGTTCCTCCCTCTCATGAATAATTCAGCAGCCGGCCTCTCCTGATTGGAGTCAGCTGGAGGAAGTGGTGTGTGGGTGGGTGGTGCTGACCGACAGCACAGAGCAGGTCCAGACAAGTAGTGGCCGAGGGAACGGGTGTTTGTCAGCGTTGCAAAGGGAGATGTAAATGTAGGGCAGCTTGCTGCTGTATGCTGGTTGTGTGCGCGCGTGCGTGTGTGTATGCCCCATCGTTAGGGCTGGTGTTTGTGTTCTTCCCACAACGCTGCTGTTCCACTTCCGCCATCAGAAGCACCCAGTCCCCCTCTGGATTTACACAGGGGACATGTAACCTTTCCAACAAGGCTTTGTGCGTGCGCGTGTGTAACAGAGAGAGAGGGAGGGAGGTAACAGCCTCCCATATAAAGGATTTGCCGATGAATTCCTGTTGGAAAATGAAGCTTCAGGTAAAAAGTGTGTGTGTGTGTATATGCATAAATATATATATATATTGCGAGCTTTGTGCAGGTGTTTTTTTGCTTGTGTGTGTGGGTGAGTGTGTATGTGTGTGTGTGATGATCCTGTGCCGAGGATGCAGTCTGTGTGTTGAAGGAGAAAACGGTGTCTTCACTGTTGTTATGGTGAGGCCTGTTGTTGTTATATGGAAATAAGGCGCTGTATGCAGTACAGCAGGGTGCAATGTGTCTGTGTGCGTGTGTCTGTGTGTGTGTTTGAACATCTTTTCTTTCCCATTGCAGTATCTGCAGATAAAGAATTACCCCTTTTCCCCTCTGCTTGTCTATGTCTCTATGCACAGCTATATTTGCACGCAGGACAATGCACTTTTCTGCTGACCCACTTTCTCCCTTTATTTCCTCCAGAGTGTTTTTGTGCTGTACTGTCTGACTACCTGGCTGGAGAGGTCGTGCGCGGCACTGAATGGAAGCAAATGTGTGCGAGAAGGCAGTGTAGTGTCATTTGTGTTATAAAGGATGGCTTTTCTGTTTCTCCCTATGCTCAGTACAGTGAGGGTAGCAGTGTGAAATGTCTTTTTGCTACTAAATCAAGAGAACACAGGGATGCTGCATAGATGTGACCTAATCACATTTGGATTCCACAGTATGGCTGTAAAGAATGATTATTTCTTTGGTGTTTCATTAAGTTGTGACTGTCACTTAATTAAATAGGTTTTATTCAGCCACCATCTGTGGCTTCTTCTCATTTTACCAGGTCGGAATACTGCTATCATTTATAGTTTTGTCTGTATGTCAGTTACTTCCTTTATATTGCAGTGGAACAATAGGGCTGGACAATGTGACAATATTTGTCATTATAATGATAAATTACCTCACAGACTGCTTTTCCGAGCATGTTGTAGACATTTTCAGTACCTAAAGACTGACCAACTTTGTGTCTCAATGTAAAGAGAGCATTAAAGGTCCTTTAGTTGAATACAAATATTTAATTCCCATTGTTTTCAGTTTTTGTTCTTCCATTTTTTCCCATGGTCTTTGTCCATTCCAACTTACCAGGTGTTAGAATAATATTTGGAAATATTATGTCATGGGAAAATGTTGTTGTTCCTATGTTTATGCCAGATTTCCTTTTTGTTATGTGTTGCATGTTATAGGTTGTTGTAATGACTGCTTGTCTTATTTGAACTTATTTGAACTTTTGTTTGCAAGTGAACATTGTATTGACCATTTTGAATAATTGATGTCACTCAACTCTGTTGACTAATCATTGCAGGCCATGTCCAAGGATATGGACTCCTCTGTTAAGGCCACTTCTTCTGTGTGAGTGAGTTCGTGTCAGAGCGGCTGTCTTCCTCCTCATTGAGTGTCATTAACTGTCATTAAGTGCACTCATTAAGTGTCGTTCAGATAGCGTTGAATAATACGCTTGCTTGCTGTGAGGTTATGCTCTCACTAGCCATTAGCCTGCTGTTCTCTTGCAGCTCCTTTCCATGAAATGTTTGCAGCAAAATAGGGACATGCACTTTGTGTGTGATTGATCGTCAATGATACAATTTGCTAATCGCCAGAATCCAGACGATAAAAAAAATCTGGACACACCAAATTGGAGGCTTTGTGTGAATCCCCTAGTAGGAAAAGGAGGGGGGGAGGGGTATGCAGAGATTAGAGGACACGTGACATGTGGCAACTTACAGTGCGTCGGGGACAGGCTGACTGGAAGGGACTGGGAACGTCTCCAGACGTCCATCGATGCAGAAACTGTTCCTCTTTTTCATTATTTTGCTGTTTATGCATGGTACAGACTAGACCCCACTTTTATCTCAGTGAGTGAGATGAACTGGGCCGCAGGCAGGTTGAGCCTAATGACAGGATGATTAGCAAGACGAACTGAGAGAAAGAGAGATGCAAGATAATCTGTATGTGTGTGAAATGAAGTCAGAAGCACTAGTTGATATGTTTCTCACCTATTTCCTGTGTAGAACTGCGAAGAGATGTAGAACATCATTCTACACTGATTTGTGTCGATTCAATATTGCTATGACCAAAGTCTTGTCTACTATTTTTGTTCACTATTACGGCAACTAAATGAAAGCTATCCTGATTTATTCAGCGAACGTAGGATTTTAAAGAACTTCTCATAAAACAGGATGAGTGCTCAACTGTTGCTAAATGTTTTTTTGGGAAGTAACTCATTCGCTTCAGTTTCAGTTTCGGACTTGCATTTTGGCAGCAGTGCTTGGATCTCCATTGCAGACTAATTTTTTCAATTTATTCGTAGTCTTAGTCTTGCCAAAAAAAGTTAGTGTGTTTTACACTGATTATAAAAATGTAATTATTTAATAATTTAATGATATTTAACATGAAGGTTTCCTGTTTTGTTAGAAGCTTCTAAATCAGAATACAAATAATTTGAGTCACTTGTGTAGACAGATCTTTTGCATCTCTCTCAGAAACATGAAATGTGCAGAAACAACAGCTAAAACGTACATGGCAGTTTGGGTGGTTTTATGGAGGCAGGTTGGTTTTGCCCTGGAGAATGTTTTCCAAAAGTATGTTTTTCAGTGACCTAAACCTGTTTTTATGTGGTTTGGAAGCTAAAATGCAGATCTAAAACCACATTTTTAGATTGTAATGTTATTGGTGGTAAAGCCACTCTCGCAGAGCGCGCTGTACCAGGTGAGCTCAGTTTTACATGTTTTACTACAAGCCTCTTTTTTATCTGATGTTAAAGCAAAGCAGGTTTTAAACTGAAGATGTTCCTGTGAACTACTGTGAAAAGATTCACTAAACCTGTTATGGCAGAGCTTTCTGGCACTGAAGTGAGTTACCTACTTTGACACCATGTTTGTCAATAATGGGGTTACTGATAATTGAAAATAGTGATACTGTCATTTTTGTTTGTAATTTTGTTGCCCACAATTCTTGCCAGTCATGTTGAAAGTAAATTTGATATCTTCAATGATGTGTTTTCCATAATTAAAAAACCTTCAGCAAAGAACATTTCATTATTTCATTTTAACAGTGGACTAAAAAGACATGCTAGGAGTTTTACATTTCCATGTTCTAGTGACTTTGCTTTAGCTGCCATTTAAACTTTAAATCTATAGTGATTTAAATAATGAGTTACATTTACTTTCCTTTGTCTATGTTCACCCAGGAACGGGTCTATAAATCTGTCTTGTTTTGTTAGGTTTTCACCTCAGGAAATGTCAAAAACATGGCAAATACGTGAAGGTTAGTTTTTAGTTCCTTCAAACAAACGCGTTAAAAAAATTACATCAAAATAAAATCACAGGATCCGCTTTTGTCCTTACGAACCCAAACGTTGCGACAGTGTGCAGCGCAAAGAGAATTTCAGAATGTCTCTGTGTGTTTGAGCCGTGAGAAATAATCAGTATCAAATTAATATTCATTCCCCAACCAAGGTTAAGAATAAGCGGTTCAGACAGTGGATGGGTGGATCATTGGATATCATTATGGTAGATAATAACAGTGACAGTGAGGGTTACTCAAGTCTGGGTCCAGCTATTATTTCACTACTGGCCCGCCACACACACACACACACACACACGCACACACACTGTACATAGATACAGTAAAGTTATCTCTTTACACACTCACATGGAATTCCCCAAATCCGTGGATCACAGCACTCATATTACCTGAGCCTGATCCTTTTAGGGTCTGATTAGGGTTTCACTCAGCAGCCTTGCAGGGCCGAGAACATGTAGCCGGACCTATGACTGCACGTGACCAGCAGAGCTCACGGCCCTCGGGAGCCTGCTGCTAGCCACTACTTCCTGATCTGTCACACTGCTCTGCTGTGTGTGTGTGTGTGTGTGTGTGTGTGTGTGTGTGTGCGTGTGTGTGTACGTGCTAGAGGCAGAGAGTGGTAAAGACGGTCTTTCCTCCTGCTGTTGAAAGAGAAGTTATTTTGTGGTCCTCAGTCGCGCCAGTGTGTTGTGGCACCCTCAGCAGGCCTGTGGTTTGCTGTGTGTTAGTAACCATCCTGTTCACACCACACTCTGACCTTTTATCCACAGGCTTCCCAGGATAGGATTTGCTCGGCCGGATACAACACTTGTTTTGAATCACAGCAGTGTCACTGACATCACTGCGGTATGAATTAACCTCTGCCTGGGTTCCTCTGAAATTCGAGGACAACTGAAATTTGACTGCTGGACACAGGCCGATTTCCTGTGAGATGAGTATGTGCGTTCCAGGAAGCCGCGGTATCTCACAGTCGCAGGGTGACCATGGCTTCTGCTCTCCTTCAGCCTTTTCCCACAGCACATACTGATCGTATTACCTCTGTGCACATTCATAATCATAGTGGTAAAGGAAGCGTGATTGTATGGTTTCTGACATTTGTGTGGGTGTTGGTGAGTTTCTGTAACCATTATTTGCCTTAAGAGAATAAAGAAAGATATTGTATTGTCGATGCCTCTGAGGCAGGATCTTAGAAATTGTAAGCCTCTAAAATGCATTAGGCTGTGATCAGATCATTCCTTTGATTTTTTATTTTTTTTTTTCACTCCCATGTTTTTGTCTCCAGAGATGAGGCGAAGCAGATAATAATCGATAGGTCATTTAGCTTCCTCACTAATATCATCAGCTCAAATATACAGGAATAACTCTCCTTAGAATGTCCTGACAGGTGGCCTAAACTGGGGTTTAGGTTGATCTGCTCAGACCAAGTGTAAATAATTTTGCTTTTTAAACAGCTAATTCAATTGAATAAGGGCACACAACAATTTAGAAAACAGTAGTGGTTAGTTTCGCTATGCTCAAACTTCCCCTAGTTCAACTTAACCCAGTTGTATAGGCGGCACTTATATTTTGAGGATGTGTGGTTACTGGTTGGGGCACCAAGTAGGAAATATTATGTCCCAGGGATGACAACAACCTGTTTACCCACCTTATTATATATATTAATATAGAATTATATACAGGACACATTTTAACATTGATATGAAAACCATCTTGTCTTAGTTGTGTTTTGTTGATTTTACAATTTTTGATTTGTCAACTGCCGAACTACCTCACTAACTGTATGAATAGGAACCAGTCCTAGGACGTAACCTAGTTTAGCTGAGTTCTGTTTAAAAGCAGTCTGACAGGGTAATGCCGCAGTAATACCACAGTTAGTATTGACACTGAACTGTGTAAACAGTGCCATGATTGTAGCATCTCCTAAGCTTTTCCAATCTTTTTAATTTATTGGGGGGTAAATGCATGAGGATGGAATGCCACACCCATCCATGGCCTACCCTGACAAAGAAAATATGCTTTTGTTATAAGGATCTCTACATAGGAACATATATGATGCTTAAGGATTTTTTTTATCCACCTAAGTTTGCCCATAATACTTCCATTTAATAGAGAGAAGTGATGTGCAGAACTCCTCTAAGGGTATTTGTATAACACACAGCACTGTTTCATCATGTTGGTCTGGCATTAAAAAAATAGTCTATTTCAATGTACTCTGTGAATTAAAAAATTATACGTGATACATCAGCAGTTGGGTTGCATCTGCTCAGACTGCCTTGGAGTTTGTCCGAGATTAGGCTTGAAAACAAGCGCCTGCTCAGACTGCCACACTTAAATATTCTCATTTTCATGTTTTTGCTTCTAAAATGAGGTTGACATGTTGTGCATCCTCCTTGCATTCTAAGACACAGAACAGAATTCTTCAAAGAAAGCAAGCAGAATTGTGAAATGTGGCCACGTCTGACTGACCGTAAAGTGCCAGATTAACTGTGCCAGCCTTAAGTGGTTCGAGGGAACAGTGGTATGAATGGCATTTTGGAAGGTTTCTGCTTGTTGTGGTTCATAGTAGTGCAGTGACGTGACCTGGGAGCAATGAGTCACCTTCTGTGGCTTTATTCGGAGACTGTGTATGAAGGCTGCGGGTATGATTGGGGCTAGCATGGAGTGCTAAAAGGTTAGCGTAGCTGTGACTGATTGGGTCTGGGCCGAGGGTGCTGCACTCTCCACCACAGTGTGCTTTACTGAATATAGAGCAGTACCAAACCACCACACTTGACCTTCTCACATTCACTGCTTTCGATGTTTATAGAGTAATTGCCTCTGGTCACCACTTCAATTTAATGCTTTTACATCAAGCGTTTGCACACTGCACTCTAAAGCAGTAATTCCTAACTGATCTCGCCTTGGGGCCCAAGTCGGTTCATTTGGGAACCAGTGATATTCAGGAGAAAATGTCCCGATGGCAAAAAAGATCAGGTTTGGAACTTTTTTGGGCAGCACATTGCTTGAATCCTGCTGCATAACATTGCCAGGGCTGTTGCCAGTGTCAGATGCTTTATTGTTTGATGTTACACTGTACATCAGACACTTTACTGCCCATTCTAGCACAGTTATGGCATAGTTATATCAGTGTTATGTAGTTGGGTTGAAGTAAAGTTACCTGTTTTTCCTGACCACAGGAAACAGAAGTAACGTTCTTATAGAGAGCACCATTTACCAGTGTCAGTTTCTTGGGAAACGAGTTCCTTTCAGAATAAAAGTACTAATAAAAGTAAATGTCTAAAAATAATAAAATAAAAGCACACTCTCAACCCACAGTTAAGAATCATTACCCTAAAGTACAGTTAAGTATAACTGAGGCCTGACTTCTCACAAATTGTGTGTGGCAGTAGACATATTTAAATTGTATTAAATTATATTTCTCTGATCCACAGACAAATTGTGAAGATTAGCCTGTCTTAGCCAGCCTGACTGTGACACCACTGTTCCTTCATGTGAAATCTGTCAGCTCTGTTTTCAAAAGACATGTCATCAACTCATAAGTCACTTTCTCTTTGCTGATAGAACTTTGGTTTGTCGTTTTTGTGGCACAGAATCTGAGCTGTGTCTTACAACATTTGGGACAAATAAAGATGTCAAAGAAGATTAGGCAAATGCCAGGAAAGCTGCTGGAGAGGAACAAGCAGCTACATTAAAATAGATGTCAGAAACTTAAAAACACATTGTAGTTTCTCCCCATCTCTCTCCCTCTTCCTCTCCGTCTCCCTCCTTCTTGCTCTCTTTATCTCTTTCTCTCTCTCCCTCTCTAATAAGTGGATCCCGTAACTTAACTGAAGCATCTGCCTGTGAGGAAAGGAAGGGTGGTTAAGGGAACAACTCACTTGAGCTCTTGCCGTATTAGAGACTGGACACCAAAACATTGGACACTAAGTGGAATAGTTTCCCTGAGCTACTGTCCCTTTCACAATATACTGCATGTAAAATACATCTGCCCACAGAATATTGAGTTTTATTTATGTAAAGTGCTGCGCTTGATGAAGGATAAGACCGGGTTGGGAACATGCATCTGCTGTTACAGGCACATTGGCACCTTTCTGTGTTTGAAAGCTGAGTGGCGTACTAAAGAGAATTTATCATCTTGTAAAAAGGCTTCTGGGCTTTTGATCATTTCTTGTCTGAGTGTGGTTCGGGTTATTCATTCAGAGAACATCAGCTACACTGCTAGCGGCTTTCTCAGAGCCAAAGAAAGCATCTTTAGCTTGGAAAGAAAACGTGCTGTTAGTTTAAATTAGCAGACATTATGCGTTCTTTCAGCATTGTTATGCTGTTGACTTCTGTAATGTTGTAATTGCTCTTTGATTTGAAAGTATTATTTTTCCTGTCATATTAGCAGCGTTTGTAGCAGACAGGGTTATGAGGCAGTCAGACTGTTCCAAACAATAACCCTCCGAGGACGCAGTCAGTAGGTCTGAATTTAGCTGATTGGAAGCTTTTGTGTTCCCTGTGATCTGAAAGCACCATTTGATACCACTGTTTCATTTGAAATAACTGCCATCTAGTTATTGTTGCTGAGATTGGGCATCCAGGCAATGGCACAATAGTTGAACCATGATTACCTTCTTTCAGGTCCTTTTTTATGCTGGAGGCGTCTAAACATCTCTTTTATTTCTTTGCTATTTTGGCACGACGCATCAGTAGATTTGAGTAATAGTTTAGCAAAAAATCTTATTTACACAGTTTTACCCCACATACCAGATATAGTTTATCAGACAGGATGTTTTTGCTACCTTTGTTTTTTACCGAATTTACTGTCTCTTACTGCTAACAAACTTATTCTTTATCATTTAGCACCAGACAGACTGTATGACTAAGTCATCAAGCATTTTCCTCTGACAGTTAAGTGGTCTCTAGTTTTGTTTAAATGGTTTCTGACACTGAATGATGTACTGTTTGCAAAAGTACGTAGCAAAGCTAAAGACAACAGTGTTTTTCTTGTATTATCTCCATTTTAGTTGATTATGTATATCAGATTTTCATGTTAGAATGGATTATAAATCCTGACTTTTGAACAGACTTTGATTTACAGGTGGTAGTAATACATTGCAGATGATGAGAGACAAACTATTGGGATTGAGAGATTGACTCTGGGGCACTGGTGTATCTAGGGATTTATCCATACCTTGCCAGTTGGTTAGTGAGAGGCAGTGAGAGATGGAGGCAGTGAGAGATGGAGACAGTGAGAGATGGCATTGGAGCGAGCAGCAGGCTGAGGCAGTGCAGATGGTGGTGTGTCAGTGATCTCCACTCACTCAGTGCTGATAACAACCCAAGCTCTCCAGGCGGCATAATTTAATCTTCTGAGCAAGGCATCGATGAACTCGCCATCTCCTCTGAGATGCACCACATAAAAGGGAGGCAGAGAGAGAGCCTTAAAGGTGGGACAGTTATGCTTTGAGAGAACCTCACCTGGCTAAAATGGTACAGTGTACTTTTTATACATAAAGCAGTGTTGTGCTCGCTCCTTTTGTCCATCTGATTGTGGTGTGCTCGACAAAGCATTGTGGATCTATCCCATCTTTTTTCAGCAGAAGAAATTATTCCTCTGTAACACTGGTGAGCCCAACCTGGCAGAGTTAGAATCTTCAGCAAATCTTGGAGCTTTAAAGCTGGGACTTGAATCAGGGGCCAACAGATTGCCTTAGGCTAGATTCAAGGAGTGCTGCACATTTTCACAGCAAATCAAAAACCTCTTTTGTCCACTACGCCTGAGAACGGTATTGAGTTTGAGTCACTGGATTGACTCTGGGTCTGGATGGCTTTCATGGATATTTAATTATTCTGCCGAATGGTAGAATGTCTCCCGTGGCCGCGGAACTCAATCGTCGGAGTCTGTAAACAAACTTGCACAACAGCGGCTCAGGCTGCAGTGACCCAAAAATGGAGCCATCAGATTCTGCCCATCTGCCCGCGTGTCTGTGAGAAAGCTTCACAGCTCTGGTTCAAACCAGATGAGCAATGTTAATGGCTGGGTTTCAGAATGTACTGAAGCTAATGCAAGCTACTACTAATTGCAGTACTGCACATTTAACATATCCTGATATCTCCAGGATTTCCTGCGTTATCCATTCCTAAAAATAAAAGTGCCAAAAAGGGTTTATGGAGCAAAGCTTTTGGTTCCTGAATAGTGTTGCACTGATACAATGTCGTGTCCATGTCCCTGCTAGTATCACCCCTTTAACACAGTATTGGTATCAGCAGAAGGGAATGCCAGTACCATGAAACAAAAGCCTGCATGCACCCCACTTTGAGATGCTTCTATGTTTGCCAGCGGGTAGAACTTAACTGAGATGAGCAGCATGTCGGCGGGATTATTTCACTCCTGAGAAGAGCATTAAGTTATTTAAAATGCTCTTAGCAAAATACAACAGTGTTTCAATGACAACGAAGGATATAAAAAACAGGGTTTTCCAACATTTCTATGTAGTTTCTGAAGCATGGCACCTTATTTGTTGTAAGATGGATGTTCTTACTTTTTCTTTTTCTGCTTACTTTTCAGAAAATGTAGAAAAGGGAAGTGTGGCAGCTAATCATTCTGATACATCCATAGAAAAGCAGTATGTTTGTTAGAAAGCGGTTGCCAGCTGGTTTATCACCCCATTATCAGTTGACACACATCTCAGCACGGCAGAAAAATTTGAGTTATGGAACAAATGCTGCCGGATAATTGAAAAGTGTAATTGAAATTAAGATAAACATCTCTACCATCTAAGAACAAACTGCAGAAACTGATAAGGGACTATTTTCAACTGGACTTAAACTGAAAGTGGGACTCATCAAACTGATCTCTGATAGAGCTGCCACTGAAAAATAGGTCATCTGCAGCAGGTCATCCTAGTGCTGCAGCATATTATTTATGGTAGGTTTTAAAATCATTTATATATGTGTAATAAGAGTTTATATGGGACAGTGTCTGTAAAAATACCAAGACAAATTGATTCAATCCTCTGCTGTCACTTGATAAAATACAACTTTAAATGTGATTTGCTCAGTTTTGGGGGTTTTAACTTTTGAACTTTTCAAACTTTGTTTGTTGCAATTTGAACTTTGAACTCCCTGCTTTTAGCCCATTATCATCATGTACAGACATGAAGAGACTACATACAAGATGGAATAAGACTTGTGACATGTTCTCTGTGCGTAGCATTTGGAATCTGATTGTGTGAACCATCCAGAACGTCAGCCCTCGTCTGTCGACTCCTGTCTGGTTGTGGCATGCAGCAGACACAGATGCTTTAATTTGAGCAGGAGGAGCATTTGTGCGTAGCACTCTCATCTGTCTCCCTTATTCTCTACTCTCCACTCTCTTCTGCTCTTCTCTAATCATCCCTCTCCCATTATTCTCGAGGACTGCCCATGCATTTGCTGCCTCATTATGTTGGCAGTGCTCTCACGGCAACCTTGGAGCTCTGCTCGTTATTCTATTTCTGCCCGCTCGCAGATCGAGCCCTATCAGTGGAGGCAGAGGCCTATTAGCCCTAGCCTGTTTTGCCCTCCAGTTTGGAGCAGCGAATGGTGGACCTTCCTATTAATATTTAGTGATCTGTATGCTGCCATATATGTTCCTGAGATGCGATCCCCTTACAGCAGGGCAATATTACAAAAACCCTCTTGGAGAATGAAGTACTTAATATAATAAGAAGGTTTTGTGATGTACAGCTTGGAGAAAAAGATAAGAGACCGCTGCAGAAATGTTTCTTAGGTTTTAAAGGAAATGACAAAACATTGCGGTGTTTACAGAACTTGAATAATTCAATGAAAACAAATCTTTTGTTCATTCTTGAACAAAATGCCAATAATGACCTTTGGCGACTTCTAGTAGTGTTTTACTATTCGTCTGGTCACATTGCAAGAGGACAGTTTTGATTACAGCAGTGGTTTTATATTTTTGCTCTTTAAATAAGATGTGATGCAGGTGATCACTAATCAGTAACTCATAAAGCAGAATGAGGTGCTTGTGTAGGAATTTAACAGACACTGGCATGGAATGGTTGTCATACTCCTGGAGATGCTGATTATAAAAATACATTCCAGTGATTATAATGTTGTAGTTTTGTGTACCAAAAGCTTAATTTATTTTTATATTACTACTGTCCAACCCATCTTCACCGCTTAGTATTAGGTAGACTGTTTTTTTACAATGTCTGTAAGACCGATTATGTAAATTATTTCTGCGTTTTATGTGGCCATGTGCATAAAATATCAGATTTTAAGTTAGATATGTAAGGGATTCGTTTTAAGCTGTAAATGTTGAGTAATTTAAACTTTGGATCTGAAACTCCGTTTACAATTTTATTTGTTTTAAATCTTTTCACTTAAGTATTTCCCTGCAGAGGTTTCACACAGTTCACTTGAGCTTAACCTAAAGGCCTAAGGTTGCTTTGTTGTCTTGTGTCTTCCTGTTGACCACAGACCTGTTATAAGGACGACCAGAATATCCTGTTTTCTGGAATGAAGTCTGAACATTGTGTTCCAGACTGCCACTTAGGCCTCGTTTACGCTGCAGGTCTTGATGCTCAATTCTGATTTGTTGCCTATATCTGATTTTTTTCATCTTCTGTTTACACGTTTTTTAAATTGTGACCCATATCCGATTCGCTTGTTTACACTTGCTATGGCAAAGTTGATGATGATGCACAGAACGCAATGCCTAGAAAAAAACCATCTGCCTGTTTACATGACAGTCGCATCGGCACATATCTGATTTATATCAGATTTATTTTCACATATGAACGAGGCCTGAAACCGATCTCATAATATCCGAATGCATGCGTTTTTTTCCTGTTTACACTGTCATGGAACAGATCCGATCTGTGTCACATATGAGCAAAAAATCGGAATTGGGTCACATTTAACTGACAGTGTAAACGAGGCCTTGGTTGCTTGTGAGTGTGTTGTCCTGTGCATGATTACAGATATCTTTGGGTGCTTTTGATTGGTCTAACTCATCTACAGGCTGTTCACAAGCTCCATTGCTATTTGCCACTTTAGACCTAAAAGGCAATAATGTAGGCAATAATAAAATCCAGTTATAAATAAAAGATTTTTTTTGTAAACTATTTATTCATTCAACTGTATATTTAGGAGAGTGTTAAAAATTTAACAGCGTTTTGAAATATTAACAAATGTTTTGAATGTGCATCCTACTCTGATTATGAAAATCAAAGACAATTTTGTTTTCCATGAGACAGGCCCTTTAAATCAGTATGTAACAACAGGATACGATTCAGAAGCTGAGATGACATAGAGGCTTCATCTAACTGGCAGAAGGACCAAGAGGAACTGTCGTAAAGTTTCTCCACTTGGAACACCATCAACTGCTTTGAAGGTCAGATAAAAAGAAAGCCGTCATGGCTTCAAGATGCTGTGAATGCATGGAGACCGTGGATCTGCTCTCCACTGAGGTGTGCTGTTCTGACAGGCTGGAACAGACACTCTGGCCTCCTCTTATCTCCCTGCTGAAGTCCTCAGCTCTCCCCAGCGGTGCCTAAAAGCAACCCAGTCTGTGTACAGCACTGCTGATACAGCCCTTATACGAACCCATACACACGTTCATGCTCAAACAGCATGTCGAAACAAATGAGCGAAAGGGAGAGGAATTAAAGACTTTTTAAAAAAGCAATTATCACAGGCAAAAAATCAACACTGAATATCGTGTGCGGTAAATGGCAGACTCACACTTGGCTGCTTTTGCTGTAGCTGAAGCCATTATTTCAAAAGGCAGCCATTCCTCAGGAGCATTTTCTCCCCTGCATCATTAATTCATCTATCCCCCGTTTGAGCCTCCACTCTGTGGAGAACGCAGCAGAGCTTAATCACCTCAATTTAGTGAGACACTTTTTCAAGATTGCTGCAAGTTCTTTTTGCCTGCAGCATGAAACTTTGTAGAGATGACCCAGAGGCATATGCTGAGGCCATAGGTCCCTGTATACACGATCATACACATGCAGCAGGAGGGGTGTGTGAACGCTGTGTCCGCAGTGGTGCCATGTTTGATCAAGAGAAAGCATGTGGCATGGTGACACATCAGAAAAGAGGCAACTGACTGTTCTACAAGTGTAGAGATGCACCCTCACACAGGTTAAGAAGGACAGTGTATAGTGAGAGAGTTACAGAAGTGTGTGTGTATACGTGAGAGATTTGGATCTTTTGGGATCCTGTGTGTCTGAATTTTTCCTTCATTCCAAACAGAGAGAGACCAGTGGGGATTCAACACACAGTCCTCCATCACTGCCATCTCCATGGTAACGTCTAGCGGCAGGAGCTGTGAGTGAGGCAATGGAGTAATTAAAGATAAAGAACATGTCCTTCTGTTGCTGTGCTGCACTAGAATACACACGCTGTTTCTTTCTCGACAGCCAGCAACACTTCGCTCAAACCTCTGCAGTTCATTTCAGTTTTGAGGACAGGACAAGTGCTCTTATACACACTTACATTCATTCACACTGGAATCAGCACGCATTCGCTCTTGCAAATGTTTTCTCACATGAATCAAAACTGTTTGTGTATATACACTCACCTAAAGGATTATTAGGAACACCATACTAATACGGTGTTTGACCCCCTTTCGCCTTCAGAACTGC
>JBBPDB010000146.1:12376808-12387501 GCA_037974465.1 Brachypetersius altus
TGTGTGTGTGTGTGTGTGTGTGTGTGTGTGTGTGTGTGTGTGTGTGTGTGTGTGTGTGTGTGTGTGTGTCTCTGTGTCTGTCTGTCTGTCTGTCTGTCTGTCTGTCTGTCTGTCTGTCTGTCTGTCTGTCTGTTTGTTTGTTTATTTGTTTGTTTGTTTGTTTGTCTGTCTGTGTGCCTGCATGTGCTTGTGTGTGTATATATGTGTGTGTGTTCTGCTAAATGTCAGAGCCTGTGTCAAGATTGAACACACACTCACACACACACACACTCTCACACACACACACTCACACACACACACACACACACACACAGCTAGTGCTATTACCTCCCTGGGGATGGATGGAACTGCTGGAAGGCAGAGTGACTCAGTGTAAATTATGCACTTAGTCTACACACACACACACACACACACACACACACTCGCATTGTCCCTCCCTCGACACACATCTCCTATTCTCTTTCACAAACAGCAGGTTCTACAGGCATGGCAGTGTTTGACTGTAATGTGTGATTAATAGAACATGACACTTGTTCATCTCTTCACAACCACAGAGTAGCAAGCAAGCTTCAGATATGCAGGGGTGACTTTTCTCTGAGAAGTGCAAGCAAAAAGAAATGTCATCGATTGCTGTTTGGTTAGTCCAACTGTATGGTTAGATTTTGCCAGTTGTATTTATTTTGTGAAAGTTGTCGGCTGATTGGCTTCATCGATTTATTGCTATAGCTATAGACTCCTACATGCATTGTATTGTCCAACTGTATCACTGCATAGTGTGTGACATCATATGGTGTCCTATTGCTACCATGTTGTATTATAGCTAGTTTGTGGCTGATATGGGTGATTGGGGTTAACATAGTTACTCAGGCTTATTGGACTGGGACCTTATAGTGTTTGTTTTGAATATTGTGTTTTATAATGTTCAATGCTATAACAGCCTAAAATAGACAGATTAACTGGATAATGCATCATAATAATTATGATGGCCATCCAAACATAATACCATCATTTAGCCAATACTAATCATGTTTACATGCCAGACGTTGGCCAAAATTCCTGTATGTTATCCACTGATAGCGGCAATGAACATAACTCTATAACCTCTATAATCCAATATTTCACACAGATTCAAAGTCCAAAAAAAAGCTGCTGCCGTGGGGTTGTTTACCTTTCCATGACTTCACCACTGTCACTCACAGTGGATTCTTAGTGCTGAAGTAGTTTTTTGACTAATATTTTTGGTTAAGCATGTATATATTTTTAAATCTTAATTAGAAGTCATCCTCTTTATTGGGCTGTTATTGAGGTATTTTAATATTTGGTGAGTTTACAGCACCTGTTATTATGTTCAGTTCATTCTTGTTGCTGTTCTTTGCTGCTGAAGTGGTTATCTTGGTTTTAAGCCGTTTCAGTTCCTGTCTTTTCTTTACCCTAATTGGCTTAGCTATCCAGCTCAGAATAGCATTTGTGAACATTTTTAATCAAAGATATCAGTGCATGTATGTGTGCGTGTGTGTGTGTCCACGGCATTTGTCTGAAGGATAGTTGTAAACGCTCAGTCCTCTATTGATTACTGTCAGGCTTTAGGGTTTAGGTTCTGTCTGTGTTACAAACCAAACTGATAAGTAGTTCGTTTTGAACTATGGTATAAAATATGGCCTGCTACCTGTGTATATATGATAACTGTACATGCCAGAATATCGCATGAATAATTCGCCATACAGAATAACATTTTATACTCACGATGTTCAACATAAAAATGCTTTCTTTAGGAGACATTATGAAACTTGGGCTTCCCCTAAAATGTGGGTTTCTGTTACTGCCGTTGCAGTTTCATTGCAGACTTCTCTTCTCTGGTTTAAGGTCATATGTTTGAAAATGTGCTGTTTTTTTCCCCCCACACAGGCAGGGAGTCCAACTTCTGTGAACGCCCCCTGCAGCTTCTCCCGGACTTCAGTCACACCTTCGAACCAGGACATCTGCAGGTAGGAAATTGACTGTAATCCGAGGGCTGCACTGTGTGACTGTCCATATCCTCAAAGCTTTCTGTCCTTGGCACTACATTTGAGGAATATGATGCCAGACAAGGGAAGAGAGGTTGAGGCTTTTATTAAAGGACTGGTTGTATGACTCACACTAGCATTGAGAATCAGCTCCTTTTTCCAATGAGCTGGCACTGTCTGCCTTTATTCTGCTGTCTTTTATCCCATATTTCAGTTCACACCTATCTTTTTTTTTTTTTTTTTCTTTCTCAGTCCACTCTGCTCTCTCGCTGTGTAATGCATGTTGCATGTCTTTGTTTCATCGTTCTCTCTGCCTGTCTCTCATCCCTCCTGCTGTCCTGCATTTTTGCCCTGTCCCTTTTCTCTGGCATGCAGTTCTAACAGTGGCTTTCGAGCTCAGCCTGCGCAGACTGCTGTGGTTCTGTTGAACTCTGATGAAAAAAGCTTGGTGTCGCAGAGCGTCACCATGACGACCTTGTGTCTGGACTCCCCCATCAAACCCAAAAATAAGAACGCATTTGGAGCGGAGTGGCTGTCACTGCTGAAGCCTTCTGTTGGCCTCAGGCCGGACAGCAGCAACATCAAGTTCTCCAAGTCCTTGAATGACATGGGCCAGAAGGTGGATGGCCTGTGCAGCGGCCTGCGCTTCATCGACCGCACTTGCTCAGAGGGTGAACTGGGTTCAGAGGCAGAACCAAAAGCTCTCAATGGCAAACCTGCCCACCTGCCCTCTCCACCAATACCCCCACAGCCTCTGGCCCTCTCCAGTACCTGCGCCTACAGTAGCAGCCTTGGGCCAGAACGTTGTTTGCAAACCTCTGAGCCTCAGAAAGGCTCCAACTTCCTGCGCTTCCTGTTCCCTTTTCCTCGCTCATCCACAGCAGGCAGTCTGCAGGCCGGGGAGATGCCCGGCTACATCACCAAATCTTCTAGTGCTCTTCTGGAGGTCTGTGGTGAGGAGATGGGTGATGACGAGGTGTTTGAGGATGACACATCCCACTGGAGGTCGCAGAAGTCCGAGGAGCGGCGTGCCCCACTCTGCTCACTGGAGGAGGACAGCGACCTGGACCGCTGCTCCTCGCCGCTGTCAGAAAAAGCAGGGCCGCTCTCGCCGTACTCTCTGTCTGGGGACTGTTGCAGGTTGGTGGGGCTCCCTCTCTCCCTCTTGGCCCCTTCGTTACCCATGTGCCCTGGCCCCGTAGCAGAGGTGGTCCATCTGTAGAGTCCCATCACCCTTTTACCTGCCCGTCCAATCTGTTCATGTCATGAATAAAACCCTCCTCTTACATGGGTAGAGCCTATATTGTGGAATTGTTTCATGATGTAGATCTAGTTGTTTTGTGCTTTCTTTTTATCTGCTAGTTGCGACCAGTGAGACTAGGCTGTGTGTTCCATTATTGCATTAAAACAAAAGCTTGGTGCAAAATCAGATTTAAACATTTTCTGTTTTCTCCCTTGTAATCGATCACTCAAATGTAATCAATCAGCCAAGACACTTTGCTTCAATTTTACACTGGAGCCACAGGACTAATGTAGCTGACAAGTAATGGGAGCTTAAATGACACCAATTAGCAACATGCAGATTGCGTGCCTAAATCACTGAGATTGCTATATAATCTCAGTTAGACTCGCCTGTGTGATGAGACATTTAGTAGATAAGCGAACTGTCTTGGCTATATTCCAGTGTATGATGTACAGTTGTACAGGGCGTGACATATAGATATGCTTATATGGATTTGCTGTGGAGATTCCCTGGTGAGCGTACATAGAGGGAGGCCAGTCAATAGCGGGCTCAGGTTTCAGTTACCTGTGGCAGCTAGTCGATTGGTGGAAGGTTGCCCGTTTTGGTGAGAGAAAATGGAGCGTTAGATCTGATTACAGCACACATTTTAGTTCCACAGTCCAGGGAGCTAGAAGAACACAAGATAACTACATTTCTATTAGCTTGTTCATGGCCACATAGATGCACTGTGATATAACTATCAGCTATGTAATTGGCTTAGAAACTCTATTCACTGACAGCAAACCTTTGAGCATGGAACTCATTTCCTTAATTGTTCATTTTCGTGCTGGTACATTTTAGTGCTTTTTCTTTCTGCACTTTTCATTTGTATCCTTTTTTTTTTTTTTAGTTAATGTCAGTTCTATTGTAGTGTAGTACTTACATGCATGAGGCCTGTCTCTGTATCTTTTCAAATCCTATTAGTCGGGGACCTCAATGTTTGCACTCTGCAACTGCCGTTATTCCCTCAAAGTGAATGCATTTCAGGAATAACCACAAGAGAAACCTAAACAAACTATGTTGGCCAGAATTTTTGTTTAAAGCATAATTTTAAATGGATAGAAAATAAATATGAAAGTTATTTAATTGATTTCTCCAATGATTATACAATCTTACTTTAAAGTGCTGTCATAGAAGAAACATGATTTGTTGAAGTGATTACTGCTAAACAAAGAAAAGTGGAAGAAACGTTTTTGGTAATGTACTGGCGTATGGTCATGAGTTGTCCTGATATTTTCCCAGGAATTGCACTTAGACTTCTTTCCAGGATTTTGACTCCAACTTCGAATCTGTCTTGCTCCCTTCTTAAGTAATTACCATTGAGTTCACGCATAAAAATACACCTGTGAAAGGGGCTTACATGGCCTCTTGTATCCTCTTGCACAGTTGAACACCTTTTTAAGGGTTACGTGAGGTTTCTGTTCCCTCTTGTTTTTGTTTGTTCCTCATGCAGTACCTCAGAAAGCCACGTGCTCCAGAAATAGCAGAAGAGCCAAGCTCACTGAGCCCAGCTGAGAGGGTTAAAGCAACACCGTGATAGTCAGGGTATGGGATCAGCCTCGCAAGCCTCAGTCCAGGCCAAAGGGTGCAACTTGCATGTGCACATCAGACAAAGTTCATGTGCACGCGTGTGTGTACATGTGTCACAAGCTTGAAAATACATGTGTAGATTGATTCTAAAATAATTAATGTAGAATGAGTGCAATAACTGGTCTGTATTGATTGTAAGATATAACATGAGTGTAAAAAAATCACTCCCAGACTGGGTGGATCTTCAGTAATGTGGTTTATAGGTGTGTAATATTACTGATTGCTGTGTAGGTATTTGCAAGACCAGTATGCGGGGTAACCCAGTTAAATCAAGACAACTTGGTGACCACGACTCTCTCTTGAGTATAAGCTCTAGCTCATGAAGCTGACATATTCAGTATAATATATTCAGTATAATATATAATGGCTTCATATGCAGAGGACCACATACACTCCTTCCTGCATGTATGTGTAGTTATATTGAGTGTGGATATCTTTAGCTTGTAGAGATTTTTTCTCTGAGCTTGTTCAACGATTTCTAGAATATAAAACAGATGTCCAATTAAGCCATCATGCTGTCTATTGACAGTAGAGCCGTGGTCACAGCATTAACTGTAGAGCCCAGGACCAGTTACCTGAGTTAGGAAGAAGGATAAAGAAAAAAGGGAAAGTCTTATATGATCTAATTGGATTGAGTTTGTCTAATCTCTGAGAATCTGGGAATTTGTGATAGGCTTAAGATGGTCTGACTCAAATAAGGCTGTGTGGTGAAGTCTCTGATGTGCCAGTGTCTTTGTGCTAATGCTTAACTTCTATTTAATACTTAAAACAAAAAAAAAGGTGAAACATGAATTATTGGTCTACCAATAATTGTCATGCATACAATGATTTTCTGGTTACATCTCAAGAGGTTGGACATATTAGGCAGGAAATGAACAGTTCTTATATTTTATCTTTATTTTATACATCAACTGATAAATGCCGTTAATATAAAGTGTTCATTTGTCATTTGTGAACACAGCACACAGTGTGGACAGCACAAAATTCTTCCTCTGCATTTAACCCATTCACCAAGTGAAGCAGCGGGCAGCCAGGAACACAGCGCCCGGGGAGCAGTGCGTGGGGACGGGACCTTGCTCAGGGTACCTCAGCGGTGCTTCCAGCAGTCTTAAGAATTGTACCCATGAACTTCTCATCACAGGGGCAACTCCCTCCCCACTAGGCCACTAGCTGCCCCAATTGGTTGGAAGCAGGAAAACAATTTTGATGGTTAGTCGAATGGACCAAAAACATCTATTATGTTGTGGGGTGTTCCTGGCATACAGTACCCTACAAGAGTGATTCAAGATAGGAAAAGAAGTAAACTAGCAACATGGTGATGAATGACCAAGGCTCACTGATCCCACAGAAGACCAACTGTGGCACAAATTCCTGAAAACATTCATGCTTACTATGATAGAAAGGTGTGGGAACATACAGTGCATAGGCCACGTAGATACCACTGTCCAGTGGTATGCTCTAATGGTAGTGGCCTCTTTCAGCAGAATAATGCACCCTTTCACATGTGCTGGTGTTTTTAATGCCATGGCTGATAGTTGACGATTGCTTTGTTCTGAGTCAGTCACTTTGTCACATTTAGCAGGTGAGAAACTCTCCCCAAGGGGGAATTTTAGCTCTCCAAATAGCTTTTGGGTTTTAGAAGAGCGTCACTTCGCATCACTGGCACTGTGTGATGCAAAGCACAATGTTTTTAAATCATGTTACCAGCAAATACTTTTTGGATCTCATTATGTTTCTCTGTGCTCGTTTGTCATGCTGACTAGCTCGGCCGTTCATTTATTTATTTGAATTTAGTTTCTTAGTCACTGTGTGTTTCTCACCTCACAGCATGTGTGAGAAAGCATTCATCACTTTGTTGTTTATCAAATTACATTGATTCACATTATTCACAGTTGATCCATGTCTAAGGGAGGCTTGATCATAAACACACATCAGAACCAACAGAGTAAATCGGATTTGGGGCTGTAATATGTGTCAAACGTTGGGCCATTATGCTTCTGTGGGGTTCATCAGAGAGGTCTTGTGATGTCTGCAGACTCATCAACTCTCTGTATTGGGCTGAGATATGAATTTTCCCCGTCCCCTGCTGTCTGAATACAAACAATATCAGTGATGACAACCGCTAAGTGGCCTGTTCCTCTCCATTACTCTCAACGCTGTCCTCTTGTAGCTGCAAAAGGTTCGCTGTCTGAAAAGGAGTGTGAAGGAAATGTAGCTGGTCTTGTTTTCTCCTTTGTCTGCTCTGCCTGTTAATCTTGTAAAGTCTTGACTGGATAAGGCCAGCCTGGAAATAATCTTTAACCTGCTCTTTCACTCTGAAGAGCTGCACCTCAATACAAATATGGAAACAATTCTCTATCCTCCTCATTATTGCCCCAACACTTTTCTCACACTGTCAGCAACACATTACAGGCCATGGAGGAGGTTTGGCAGATGTGTATCTCAGGCTGATGTCTGTTGTTGTAGGTGTGACTGTGTGTTTGCATGCTGTGGTTTGGCCCTTTGTTTTCTAAAGCATTTTATAACATTTTGGACAGACACTTTTCACAAGTCAATACACAGAAGTACTGTAAAAAAACACTAAAGCCCCAGCTGTGCAAGGACACCAGTCCCCCACACTCATAGTTTCTCAATGATTGTGTAGTGTAGCCGCACTCTTAAAAATAAAATTGCCAGTAAGGGGGTCATAGAAGAACCACTTTCCCTAAAGAGCCTTTCAAAGTAGCCCTTATAAAGTGAAATGTGGAAGTACAAAGAAGTCAAACAAATTGTCTTACTGAAGTGTTTATTTATACAAATAAGTGAAAGGTTATAGGTAATAACCTTAAATAAGATATGTTTAATCTACACGTTTTTACACAAGTTTAATTGATCTGTTGCTAAATAATGTACTTTAACTTGTCTTTTTAATGTGTTAAATTCAGCATGTAAACACAATAATTTTGCATTCATAGAAGTGTGCTCTCTGTAGAGAATGTGTACTTTATTTCTTCACAAAAGTTATTTAACCAGGTGTGGCCAAACTTTTGCATCTGACTATACATTTTTAGGCAAGGCTGGGATGTAAGGCTCTCCAAAGAATCAGGCACCATTTAGGAACTTTAGTTTTTTAAGAGTGTATTTTAGAAGAAGAGAGAAATTCATAGAGTGTCCCTCCCAGAGCTTCAGTGAAGATTGCTGTTAAAATGCATCAGTCTGACATGAAGTGCTTTGAGATTCACTTTGAACTGCTACATTTCTCAGCAGCACAAGGGCATCAGCACCTTCACCACAGGACTGCTAACACAGGCCTGTTCGTCCTTTAGACCATCTCAGCTAACTAGTTAGTGCTCTCCGAATTCACTTTGTGTGTGTCAGCGTGACAGTGAGGGAATGACTGCTTGTGTCCTCATCTTTGTTGACTCTTTTGATCATGCCTCCACTTTGATCGTGCAAAGTTGCTTTTAAATCAACAGCCCCCCCTTTCTGTCTTTCTGTTCTCTCAGTGGGCACCCATTCCTCGTTCAGCAGTTTCAAATGTCTCCAGCTCCTCCTTCACATATTGATGGCTGCTGTAGTGTCTCTGTTTCTGGTCTGATTTAAAGGCATGTGGGATCTTCTGCCTATTCTATTGATCCTGCTGGGAAAAGTGAGGGAGGTGTCATTCTAGAAATCTTGTGCAGGTCGTAGGATGTTAGATTGGATGTCTGCGGCGTTCAATTCAGGATGGATGCTGGGTGTGATGAGAGCATGCAGTGGACTTATGCCCCCCTGTGGCAGCCTCTTCACCGACACACATGTGCACAAGCATACACACACATTCACACAATACACTGAGACTACATTGATAACACATTTAAATTGTTTCTCCCAGATAGGACGTTTGTACTATGACCGTTAATATTCATATTTATTACTGTCATTAGTACCCACAAGCATTTAATTGTCTAGTTGGTCACTTACCACACTGCATAATGAGACCTAAGAGCAGTAAATCATGACCTTGTGGGAAAAAAACACGTCTGTTTTGGTCTGACCGTTCTTACACATATTAGTTAATTCTAATTTGAATTTTTTTTGGTTCACTGGTTCACGGTTTGAAATCGCAGTTTGAAGGTGTGAACATTTTAAAGCAGAATAACTGCAATTATAAATAATTGTATTTATTGAAGATTATTTTTAAAGGCCTGCATCATCCGCACCACTGCCTGAGGTGTAAAGTGGGAAACAGCAAGAAGTATGGAGCTTTTGAAATGCATGTTGATAAGTAAGGACAATCAAAAGCAACCAAACACCATCTTACAGAATGTTAGAAACACACTTTTCAGTGTTGAAGCCTCAATCCAGAAAAAGTGGACGTCTTGCTCTTGGGGATCCAAAAACTGACCTGGACTTTAGTTTATAGAAACCAGTTACAATTTAAATTACAATCGCAGAATTGATTTCGCAAAAGTCACAATGACAGATTTTCACTTTGCTCATCAAACTGTTGGACCCATCTCAAATTCAGGCACCATAAACCAGGTTTGAGTCACTTTAAGGCTGTCAGACTTTGAGCTAGTTTGCTGGGTGTTTGCAAATTCCTTCAATGTCTTCCTACATAGGTCTTCATTGATGACCTATGTATGAATGTGGCTTTGAGAAAACCTCCACTTATGTGCCATGTATGCTCATTGTGTTTGGGAAACTTTGTAGTCATTCCATGCTTCCAAATAATTCAGGTTAGCATTGTTTGCAGAGAAAGAAGGGAAAATGGAAATGTAGAAACATCAAGTAGGCAACACTGGCAAATCCTTCGACTCACTTCACAGCATGCCATATACTCACCATTCACTGTTTATAGATAAATAGCTTTCAGAACTGAAAGCTTCCCATGTTTTTCTGATCAGTGCACTCCTGCAGCTCTGCTTTGGAGCTTATCTCTGTGTTTGCTGGAGCTGCTTTGCCAGCCTGTTGTGTTTGTGTGAAGCCTTTCCCACTCTAGAACCTTTGTGAGGTTGATGCCGTGTGTTTGTGTGTGTTTGCGTGTGCGCGTGCAGGATCTGTCACTGCGAGGGTGATGACGAGAGTCCGCTGATCACGCCATGCCACTGCACGGGCAGTCTGCGCTTTGTGCATCAGGCCTGCCTGCAGCAGTGGATCAAAAGCTCAGACACGCGCTGCTGTGAGCTCTGCAAGTTTGAGTTCATCATGGAGACCAAACTGAAGCCATTGCGGAAGGTAACTACATGTGTGCACACACACACACACACACACACACACACACACACACACATACATACATACACACACACACACACACACAAACACACACACACACACACATACATACATACATACATACATATATACACACACACACACACACTTAACAGTAGTCATATTTATTTTCTCATTCACTAGCTATATACCTTTATATATTTACACATGCAGATGTGTTATGGAAAATACATACCTTAAGATAGGATAAGATGAACCTTAATTACTCCCACAAGTGGGAAATTTGCATGGTCACGGCAGAAAGTGGACGGTACAAAGAGTAGAAAAAATGAAAAGATAGAATAAAAATACGAATGTGAACTATACAATCTAGGAGTATTAAAAATAGGATAAAATAAAAATGTGCAGGTGTATTGTAAAAATGTATACTTTTGAATGTGTGTGTGTGTGTGTGAGAACTATATGTAAACTTGGATAACATACGTACTTATATATGTATATATATACAGAGTGGATGTATAAATAAACATTAGAACACTGTGGATACATACACACACACACACACACACACACACACACACACACACACACACACACACACACACACACACACACACAC
>JBBPDB010000146.1:12399698-12411033 GCA_037974465.1 Brachypetersius altus
TAAAATGAGAACTTACAGGATTACATTAAATCAATGAGAGAAATAAATGATTACATTGTGAATAAATGTAAATCAAATTAAATGATTGCAGATAAAGGAGATATATGCAAATCATCCCCAACAGTAGCATATGTGATAAAAGGAAAACTTTATGTGAACTGTTTGTACCATCTGGGAAAACCTTAAAATACCTTCCTTACAAAGTTATTTGGAAAAAGAACCTTACAGCCACGACACCCATCATCAGCTCAAGTTTAAAATTTTGCCATCAGAAGATCATGATGGTCAACAAATTCTAGGACAGTTATAAGCTGAATCATCAGAGCATATGGCTGTTCATGCCTGGATCTCAGACAGAAGAGCAGAGAGGGTAGAAAATGAGGGAGGGAAGGAATGCTGATAACCTTTTGAGATTATGTAAAATGCCCAGATCGCCATGAGTGGCTTCATAACTGCCACAAACAAAAACCCATTGAAAAAGATACAAAAGATACACTTGTGCACAGACAAAAAGTGTGTATTTAAAATGTATGTGTAGTAAACCCAAGGAAAAGAAAATTAAATCAGGAGAAAGAAGATATGTGGTATTATAGCACATACATCTGGCATATCCCAAAACCACATTAGCTCTAGGAGTTTAGCCTGAGTGCAATTACAGAGACAGCTATTGTTTTCTTGATAGATCATGGTTTGTGTTAGCCTTAAAACCATTTCAACATACCTCTCAGAAAGTAGCCTTCATACTATATGGCAGAAAAGTATTGTCCTACTGGAGAAAACCCTTACGAAAATTAACGACTTATTATGATTAAATAACCATGGTTTTCGTGTTTTTTTGGGCAACTATGAAGTGGTATATGTATCTGTAAACTATAGTAGTACCACAGCTACCATGAAGTGCTATGGATAAACCATAGTAAAACTAAAAGTACCATGGGGTACCATACTAAAACTATGGTTACTGCATAAAAACCATAGGAAACCATAGTGAATTTTCGTAAGGGATCCTGCCCATTCTAGAATACTCATTAACAGGTCCAGTACTGACTGTGTGATGACATGTTTTTCAGAAATCTGAAAAACCATTTGTAACAATTTTGAGCAGCTGTTATTTGTCGGTTGTTGTGGTGTAAAAGTAACTAGTGCTGACAGCTGAGTGAATTTTGCATGATCGGAAAGGCATAGTAGCTTCATGCAGCATCAGCCACAAGAGAACAAGAAGACTTGATGTTGAGTCTAACTGTCACACGGTGTCTTCCAGCAAAACAAAGGACAGAGAACTGAATAACAAACTCACGACATGACGCAACATTCAACACCTGCCGCTAATGTAATACAGGGGTACATGAGTGAGATCTGTGTGATAGATCAGTCAAACTAAAACTCCCTGATTAAGTATAGTAGCAGACAGGACTAAATGGGTGAATGTCTTCAGAGCCTTGCTTTAAAAACAGTAATTTCCCACTGATTGCCTCTTAGGATTCAGATAACAACCAGCTTTTATGTTTGAATGAAATTATTATAAGCATATTAAATTACATTATAAAATAGTATACATTTCTGTTAGTATGAAATTAGTATAAATATACTGACATTTGTCCACATCTTAATTGCTGCTTTTATTTTAATATAATTTGTATACAATTTTGTTTGTATGAAATTATTATAAATATACAGAAATTTGTCCAGATCTTAATTGACGCTTTTATTTTATAAACAGGTATATAAGTGAAATTATTCATCTATTTCGTGATGAGAAGGCTTTTATATTGAAACTTACGGTCAAGTTGACGTGGTGCTGTTGCAGATCCTTCACGCCTCTCTGTGTGTAAAAATAAATAAACAAATGTTTACATATAACATGTTAACATCTGAATGCATTGACAGACGAGAAAAAATACGAGCAAAAAAACCTTTGCAGAAGTAATAATATGAAGTGAAATGTGCTGCGTGAGGTGTGTTGTGTTTTCAGTTCAGTTCAGTTCAATATTGGCGCGACTGTAAGCATGTTCAGTATTGCCATAGCAATGGAATGTAACAATAAAATAAGGTAATATATAATAGTTCCAATACTGTTACTACTAATAATGATACTACAGGTTTAGGTTTCAGAATCAGAAAACTTTATTGGGCTTATGATTGCAAAGACAGAAACAGAGACAAGAACAATGTAAACTATAAAGAGTAAATAAATTCAATAAAAATTTTGAAAATTAAAGCTCAATATGAAATGCAATGTGCTATATACACAAATGTTGTTTAAGTAGTGACATTTCTCATACTATTGCACATAAGATACTGATTAATTATAGTAATACTCCAACTACAACTAATTATAATATATAAATAAAAAACAGCCACAGGTTTAAGGAGAAGTAGGAGCCAGAATTAGGTTTAGGTTATAAATATAGATGCATATAAGTGTAATGTTTAAGTGTAAATTGTCCATTTTATTATACGTGAACACACCACATCAGTGAACAGCATGAAATACAGATATATAAGATAAGACAAGGTAAGATAACCCTGTATTAGTCCCACAAGTGGGAAATTTGCATGAATGAAGGTTACAAATACAGATACATATAAGTACATTATTATTTTTGTTATTATAAATATTATTGTTTGGATTTGAAAACCTCAACGTAGTTCTAGCTCCTACCGCTCCTTAAACCTGCTGCTGTACTACTATTAGTAATACTGAAATAAATTACATCAGCAGGTTTAAGAAGAGGTAAGAGCAAGAAGTAGGTTTAGGCTTACAAATACATGTACTGTAATAGTACAACTGTTACTACTAATAATAATAATATTGAAGTAAAACGCAGCAGCAGGTTTAAGGAGAGTTACGAGTTGGGTTTACAAATACAGATAAATATAATAATAACTGAAAGAGATATGAGCTACAGTAATGAACAGCTTGTCTTTCCTGGCAGGCAGTGTGGCTCGTGCCTCTTTGAGGGTCCTGCGGCTCTGAAGGGTGGGAGCTGACTGCAGTTCAGTCTCCTTCAGTTCGCCCTCCAGCCGGTGCGCTTCACCACGGCCAGGCAGCCTCTGGGAAAAGTTGGTTAAACTGACTTAAGTCGATCCCTAGACCAACCCAATAACAGGTACGACGTGACAACAAAATAAATCTCCATATGTGCCAGCATACTCGTTTAGGACGTCGCGGAGGCTCGTTTTTACACTTTGGTTTCGGGTTGTTAGCTGCTAGCTGCTAGCTGACTGGCTAGGTTAGCTGACTGGACATAAAGATGCTTGTCGTGGTCTGTCCAGTACGCCAGTTATGAAGTAAATGTGTCAGTTGTTATTACAAAACGAGGACAGTTTTTTTCTTAGAGACAGCATTCCCTCCATTTGTACACATTATTCAAACGAAAGAGGTACAGCTCGTGGCTTTAGCATCGTGTAGGCTAACGTTAATGGCACAGATTGAATCAGTGAATCCACCCTGCTGACCGCTGCTTACAGCTGCACAGAAAACGTGCTCAGTGACTCTGGCTAATTACTTCCATAAATTTGCAACAGAAATTCTAGAAATGAGGTTTCGCTGCTTTCTACTTAAGCTTGTTACAATATTTGGACGTATTGGGACGCCTGACCATTATACCGAGAATGACTTGAATGACACTGCATTCAAATACATAATACATTATTATCGAGAAGATTTTCCAAAAGACTTTGGAGTGTTTCTCTGGGAATTTGTGCCCAATCGTTTTGAAGAGCATTTATGAGGTCAGGCACTGATGTTGGACGAGAAGGCCTAGTCTCCATTGCAGTTGGATAGGGTTGAGTTCTTCAACACCAAACTCTTCCAACCTTGTCTTTATGGACTGCTTTGTGCACTGGGGCACAGTCATACTGGAATAGAAAAGATGTTTCCCTAAACTGTGTCCACAAATTTGGAAGCATGGCGTTGTCAAAAATGTATTGGTATGCTGAAGCATTAAGATTATCCTTCACTGGAAGCAAATAACCTAACCCAAACCCTAAAAACGGCTATATCCATATAGTGTATGTTGGCTCACTAGCTAAACGTCAGCACACTGTTCCTAAAAGCTTCTGGTTCAGCTGTGCAGACTGTAATTGGCATGTGATTTGGAGCTTTCTAAAAGTTCATCAGTTAAGAATTACAGCAGTTCTGAAATAATCTCCACTTGTGTGCTAATCCACACACTGAGGGTTCATTACTTAGGGGTATCTGCCTTTGTCATGTCGATGTGAACACCCATAGTTTCTGACCACAGGGCCTGTCTGACCCAGATAGCATCCCGTTCTAAAATATTTTCCCTGTATTATTCGGTATGTTTGCCTTCTAAATTTGATTTCCAAGTCTTTGTGGTTTCTTCTTCCAGTCACCTGATCATAGACCTGGTTGATGAGAGGGACTTGAACCTAGATAATATCTCAGAAGGCATTTCTTCATTCATAAACTGTTAAGAACAGATACACATGATTCAATCATATATCAAATATTTTATGTATTTTTATATATCTTACTCAAAGGACCGCATGATGGACAAGGACAAAACGAGTCACGCTGACAGAGTTTAAAACATAAGCACACCAGAACTGCAGTAAATACTTTTCCAGTAAAATCTGCATATGCAGTAGTTTTTGCACGTTTTTGGGTAACCTGATTCTTAAGGTCACAAGTGATGTGTAGCTTTAGGGAGGCTAGCTCCTCTAGGATGCATAGATCTATCTGGATTTCCCAGTGCAATAGATTATCATGGGATACGTCAGTGTACAGAAGCCTATTTGAATCTAGTCAGTTCCTCCTTCCAGTGACTCAGAAAGGTGGGGCCTCCTGTCAGGTCAGATTAGCTCAGTCCTCTGTATGCAACTCACAGGGCCAGTTTTCAGACTGCTAACTCTGCGTCTATTAGACAAATTATGGCAGTCTGGAGATAGAGCCCTGTAGATGTTCAGCCGCACCCATTTTTAGGCTAACTGCAAAAAAGGAATTTTGCAGTTAGGCAGTTTACCCGTTAGTTGGGCTCAGTTTTGTGCTGCATGCATGTTGGGTTTGCTGTGACCTCCTGAAGGTAGATGGGACTTGCATAACCATTCTGTGCTTTTACAGATAGAATGGCAGTCCCCCCATGCTATGCTGATCTTGGAAAATCTGCCAAAGACATTTTCAACAAGGGATATGGTAATATGGCTGAATATGGGAATCTTAAGTAGCACTCATCATTGAATAATACTATTGTGCATGGTTCTGGATTGTAAATATTTCACTGCTTTGTTTTCTGAAAGGCTTTGGACTGGTGAAGCTTGATGTCAAGACAAAATCAGCCAGTGGAGTGGTAAGTGCCTGAAGTTGCCAGCTCTATTTATATATAAATAAGGAAGTATTTGTTTCCTGTCTTTGTGCAGCAAAAATCTTCATGTTAACAGTAGTAGTATTGAATTTATATAACGTGTGAACATGTGTTGCTATATCTTGTATCTTGGTAGGAGTTCAAGACTGCTGGGTCCTCTAATACTGACACTAGCAAAGTGGTGGGCAGTCTGGAAACCAAATACAAGAGGTCTGAGTATGGCTTGACCTTTACAGAGAAGTGGAACACCGACAACACCCTGGGTACAGAGATCACCATCGAAGATCAGGTATGACAGCAGAGACAGGATTGAGACTGAATTGACTTCTGTGTTTTGTAGTTTTACTGTACGTAATACTTTTTGTTCACACTGTTTGTAGATTGCAAAGGGGCTGAAGTTGACTTTTGACACAACCTTCTCACCAAACACGGGGTACGTTTCTTTATATACTAGAGCTGTGTCCATGTTTGTGAAATCGTAGGGGGGGCATACGGCTTTGTCTTTGTGACTGGAGCACAAACGTGAACAGAAACTCAAAGGCTTCTTGATGCTTACACATGTATCTTGTTTACAGAACATTTGTTGCTGTCCAACAGGGCTTAGCAGCCGCTGTAACCTGATACCTTATTGAGCAAGTCTGTGTTTTGACAGACAGTGCTGTTTCTATAAATTTTTTTCCTGACTGTCTGGCACAGGTGGTCTGATGCAACAACACTGTTACTGTTTTCTAAGGAACGTAAGTCATGTGAGAATGCTGAATGTCTTTGAGTAGTGTCTGTTATAGCTTAGACCACCTGACTAGGTCTGCATTCTCATATGACCATAACGTTGGCATCACATTCTCTGAGGTATAGCTATGACCTGACCATTTCATAACAGTGGTAAAAGGACATAGTGAATGACACTGCTTGCCACTGCAGCAGTAATTTTAAAGGCCTAGTGGCCTCTTTTGCACCACTGTTAAAAAGATTACTAATATTTATTTATGCTTGATGGTAAAATTTCTGTAGATGCTTTTATGATAGCTTTTCACTCCAGACAACTTACATTTTGTGAAACCATGTAGAAATATTTTTATTGAAAAGTTAAAATCCAGCATTTTTTTTTTTTTTAACCATTGACAGTGAAAGTGGCCTATTTAAAGGACAGTCTTTATGCAGACCACAGCAAAAAGTACAGCCTGATTTATGATGCAGAGAGAGAGATTCATTATTCCTTCCACCAGCACAGTTAAGCATTTTACTTGGATGCTTAGCCTTAGTTTTACAGTCTGTGTTTAAACAGCAGCAGGTATATCATATGAGTTTAGGGAGTTTACTCTGAAGCTTTATCTATAATTATGGTTGGTGCCTTGTTGACCTGCATTGTTCCTTTTGTCAACATCACCCATTATTTCAGTACATTGAGAATATTTGCATTCTATGAATTATAATTGAGCAACGCGACTATTTTATAGCTCTCAAAATATGTAGTTTTTAATCATTTTGTGGAAGTGCATCAGTACTGGAATACCGACCAGATGCATGTTTTTTTTTTTATTTTAATAAAGACAGCTTAGTTATAATTATTGAATTTGATTTAGGGCAAAAAGTATGTAATATGTTATGTCATCATATTGGGATGCATATTATGTATTGAAGAAACACCTTTATTTATATTTATTATTGCTCAGCCCCAATATTGTTTAATTTTATTCAGTTTTTTTTTTGGTAAAACATTATCTAAAATAAAACTCTGACTTTCAACAGCAAGAAGAGCGGAAAAGTCAAAACTGCCTACAAACGCGAGTTTGTCAACTTGGGCTGTGATGTCGACTTTGACTTTGCTGGTCCAACTATCCATGGTGCTGCAGTGGTCGGTTATGAAGGATGGCTTGCGGGCTACCAGATGTCCTTTGACACCGCCAAGTCAAAGATGACCCAGAACAACTTTGCTGTAGGTTATAAGACGGGTGACTTCCAGCTGCATACCAATGTGTAAGTACAAAGCCACATAGCTCAGAGGTGGTTGAATTGGGTCTAAATTATTTTTGCAGAAATTATTTAGAGTCTTAATGAGAACTGAAATTTCTTAATGAAACTTTTGAGGTTGAAGACAATTTTTCATGTTTTATATTTCAAGTCTACTCTTCAGTAGAGATATGATTAAAACCTCTGTGGTTTAGTTTTGATTTAAATTCCCCCTGCTCTCTGCAGTAATGATGGTTCAGAGTTTGGTGGTTCCATCTACCAGAAAGTGAGTGATAGTCTGGAGACAGCAGTGAACCTCTCCTGGACTGCAGGCAGCAACAGCACACGCTTTGGCATCGCTGCTAAATACCAGCTTGACAAGGATGCCTCAATCAGCGTGAGTGCAAGACACTTCACTCAAAATGATAACAATAAGATCAGCCGTTGGTGTGATCGAGGTGTAATCTTTAGCTGATGAAACATCCTTTTTTGTAACTGCTCACATTGCCAAATTCTTAAGTGGAAAATAGAATTTCTGCTTCACTGGTTGCGCATTATAGATCTTAGAGAGGTGATAAATATTTTAAAGGACAAATAATTTATTGAAAAGGCAAAACTGTCTAACTTTCCATAAATCCTGTCTATAAACATGATCATAACTGTTTTTTTTTTTTTTTACCACAAGTGTTTATTAAATACCCTTGAATGGAAATTCTAGACAATGGACAATTATTTTGAGCAGTATTGTAGTGTAGATATAGTGTCTCTAGCTAGTTCTTGGTTTTCGGGTATTCTTATAAGCGCTCCAGAAAACAACTTCTGGACTAAATGAATAATCTTGCTGCATAGAACTTTGTCTGAAGTGAATTTTGCTTATTATACTTTGCAAGAATGTTACACTACCACTGTATCTTGTCTTGGTTAATGTCAAAAGTTTACCAATCGTTTTTTTCATTTGTCATCGGTAGTTTTGTAGTATATTACACTTTTGCTGGATTTATGAACAGGGAAATGCTAAGACTGAGGGTAATTTCTCGGAGTATTAAACTTTTAATTTCACTTTTCTTGCAGGCCAAAGTGAACAATACTAGTCTTGTTGGTGTTGGGTACACGCAGACCCTGAGACCAGGTATGTTTTAAGCTAAATCTTAGTCAACGTATAATGCTTCCATATCCTTAACTCTGACATTTGAGTAGTAATTTATTATAGGATTTAAATAGGCAATATGTATGTGAAATGTTAAATATTTTATTCTTTTTCTAGAGGTTTTTGCCTCATTCATCATACTTGATTGTCCAGTAATCAAAATCAGTAGCCTTCAAACGTTTTGTTGCCTCATTGTGACGATGCTGCAATGGTTTTGCGCAGGTGTGAAGCTGACCTTGTCTGCCCTGGTTGATGGAAAGAGCATCAATGCTGGTGGCCATAAGCTGGGCTTGGGGCTGGAGCTGGAGGCCTAAACTCAGCTCTTGCTCACATCAGGGACGAGGGAATATCAGAGGAATCTGGCCTTAAACCTGTCTCCAACTTAACCAGCAGGGAAATATTGGATGGGATGGGATGTGTTCAAAGGCAACAACAGAAGCAATCATTTAGCAACCATTTCAGTGGTGTTTATTTTTCCCTTCCCCGTCATGGTACCTGTTTTTGGTTTGTAGTTGTTCATTTCCTCACCTGAATCCAGCACTGCCATGGCAATGAAATACTCCTCGATTTGCAGCAGTGGGCATCCGAGTCCGCATGTTACCTCTTCAGCAAAACGGTGGTGATTTGAGGGAATGGGACAAACTATGTCTCTGATTTCACCCTTTGTATCATCTGATATTCCTTAGTCGTCTGAACGCAGCTCATGCAACCACTTAACTCCATTTTAAAGGTTATACCTGCTCTTATTTAAACATCGTTACCTGTTTTGTTTTGTTTTTTTTCCTTCTCTATACACACAAGGACATACTTAAGCTGTATTGTACCATTTTTGATTTGTCAGCCATTGGGATTGAAACATGGTTGTACTTGAAGCCTGCCCTTAAACTAAGCAGTTTTTTGGGTGGCCTAATTAGATGAATGTCTGAAAGTGATGGAACATAATTTGGGAAGGCATGGCTGGCTTTTTGTTCTCTGCACAGACGACTAGGTGAAGCTTACGGTAATGCCAAAATGGGTTCTCTGGATGTGGGTTCTGTACCTAAAGCGTTCAGTGTCACCATCACGAACTTGCTGACGTTGTGCTTTCATTAAATCTTAGGGGTCCTTATGTGTATGAGTAAACTTTTCAATAAAGTCTTTGAACTCTACTGAAAGTTTGATTTTGACTGCTTGACATGATGTTTGATAGTGAAAGAGCTCATCAATAAGGAGCACATACAAGTACAAGCTTTTCTCAAACTGTCAGAATAAACATGAGAGGAGTCCTGTCTGCCATATCAGTGTTTGGAAGACACCAGTGAAGAACATTTAATCCAATAATCGAGAAAAGAGCAAGTCAATTTAAAATGGAGACTAAATGGAAACTTGCACAAATGTGTAGTGTACTAAATAGTTTTTTAAAGTCTTTATATGGACATGTCTACTGGAGAGAGAGGTTTAAGCACTGATATCAAAGCCATGGTATCATGCTGTTTCTACAGTTAACCTGTTTACATGGATTTGAATTTGAAAAAGGTTAAGTAGATGTTTATCATGGGTGCTGGCTGCTGATCACTGTAGATTAGTAAATAAGTAAACGTACAGGACAGAATATGGACAAAAGTGTTGGGATGCCTGACCATTAGACCAACAGGGACTTTAATGACTGCATTCAAATGCATGGAGCTGCTTCCCCCTTTGCTGCTAGAACATCATCCACTCTAATCGGAAGGCTATCCACAGGGTTTTAGAGTGTTTGCCTATTCATTCTGTAGAGCATTTATGGAGTCAGGCACAGAGGCTGGACAAGGCCTGGCTCACAATCTGTTCCAGTGGCATGGGGTTGAGGTCCGGGCTCTGTGTGTTCCAGTCAAGTTCTTATGCACCAAAACTCATCCAAACATGCCTTTATGGAGCTTGCTTTGTGCACTGGGACACAGTCATGCTGGAATAGAAAAGGTTCTTGGAAGCATGGCATTGTCCAAAATTCAGGTGGCTCTTTACCTCCAGCGAAGGACAATATTAATGCTTCAATTCAAGCCACCTGAATTCAATAAGTATACTTTAGTAAGGGAGGGGGAACCTGCAGGTCCCTGAATTTCAGCACAATTTCGATTCTTTGAGTTTTTGTGAAGTTAGGTTCTGTAAGGTGTTTAATTACAAGTCTTTGGTTTCAAAGAGCTACGTTTGTCATGCCCGAGGATCTGTTTGTCGCAATGTTTAGCCTGGCTTTTAACAGCTCAGTATAAATGTTAATTTGTGGGCTTAAGCATCAGATTTTCTTGGAAGAAGAAACTAGAAAAAAATTTACCCACTGCACAGAGACATTTTAGAGACTAATCAGTAGTTTTATGATGATAAAGCTGGTGTAACTGTTTCAGATCAATCTCCACTTTAGTTATTTATCTCAGTACTGGTTCCTGCATTATTCCTGTGTCTTAGCATCCTTTACATTATGGGTAATCTTTTATAAATATTCTGTATTCTAATTAGTAATAATGACGTTAAATTAAACATAAAAACATAAATTGCACCTGACCTCAACCCCATTCAACACCTTTGGATGAACTGGAATGGAGATTGTGTCTGACCTCATAAATGCTCTACAGAATGAATGGGTACAAATTCCCACAGAAGCCGTCAAAATCTTGTGGAAAGTCTTCCAAGAAGAGTGGAAGCGGTTATATACCCCTTTGGCGTAATGGTCAGATGACCCAATACTTTTGTCCATATAGTGTATATTCTCTTCTTACCTTTCACTCAGCCAGCCTAAACTCCGAAAAACCGGTGTGTCCCGATAATTTACCAGTATACAGTACCGTTCAGCTAGAAGGTGGGCACTAAAACGAAGTTTTATCCATCCATCCATCCATCCATCATCTGCCGCTTATCCAAAATCGGGTCGCGGGGGCAACAGCCTAAGCAGGGAAAC
>JBBPDB010000146.1:12411133-12424549 GCA_037974465.1 Brachypetersius altus
TCCTCACCCAGGACCTGTTTGCCATGGGTGACCCTACCAGAGGCTTACGCCCCCGACAATATAGCTCCTGGGATCATGGGAACACGCAAACCCCTCCACCGCGATAAGGTGCTGGCACTAAAACGAAGTTTTAAATTAAGTAAATGTCACCAAAAAATTAATCTATTAGTATACTACACACGACTATCACCAACTGATGAAGCCATGTAGCAGCTCTGTGCCACTTGCGCGATCCCAAGAGTCCCACAGCTTGAGGCTGCAGCACGATGTCTTCAGATTTCAGGCATTAATTCAAGTCTTCCTGCTGCACCCAAACCACAAAAACGCAGGTTTCACATGTCTAAACACAGGATCAGCAAGACTCTGCATAGTTAGGTAGTGAGAGGAATCCTATCATTAGCCCCATCTGTACCTCACTGCGGCACACCTGAACCTGAACCTGAAAGATCTCAGCCTAGACACGGTTGAGACTCAGCTGCCCCGTAAATGTGAGTCTCCCCAAGGACTGTGGAAACTTGGGCACGAAGATGAAAAGCAGGAGGACACTCAGGAGCATGTTAAGGACTGCTCCCAGGATGATGATACTGGTCCAGAACCTTTCTGAGACTGAGCGGGAAACCCCTGAGGTCCATACAAGCAGGAGAAAAAAGTTTCCCCAAGACGTCAGTGGCAGAGCTCTGTGGGTTACTCGGTGTAAAACTGAACTTCTTTCAAACACCGCTGCCCTGTGCGTGAGTGTCCATCTCCCCAAGTGTGGCGGAAGTGGAGGCGGAGGGGGACAATGACTTCTAAAAACATACGAACAAAAAGGATCATCTTTTACCATCTATCACCTGCTAATATTGCTCAGCCTTTATAAAATATCTTCAATAAAAATTACTCGTTGTTTTTCTGCTTGTACGTCACTCAGGTTATGCAGTGAGTGACACCTTCAAATATACAGTATTTAGGAATTTCTTTCAATGGTAACAGGGAGGCAGTAGAAACAAAATCAGATTTAGTTACTTAGTCAAGTTTGGATTTTATTAGCTAATTAAATCTGCTTTAGCCAGAACTTATAATGTGATATTTGTTTGGCAAACAATATTATTTAATATTAATCCTAAACAATCACGGTCAAGCTGTACTCACTTAAGTTATCTGTAATGTAACATGTCTGTACTAGAAAAGTGGACAAATTTCTGGTGGGAGGGCCACTGGAGGCATTAAATACTGCACAGAACGCATGGGTGCCGGAACCATTATAGCAAGACCATTATATCCCCAAGACTGCTAGTGGCACCACTGAGGTAGCACTGGTCCCCGGGCGCTGTGTTCCTGGTTGCCTGCTGCTTCATTTGGTGAATAACTTAAATGCAGAGGGAGAATTTTGTGTGCTGTGGTGTGTTCATGTATGACAGAATGGCAACTTTACTTTACTATAGCGTTTCAAAATACTTTGTTTCACCGCCCCCCCCCAACATTTCTCCTCCCAGAAAAGTCGAAACATAGAGAGTAGCGAGAGCCACACACCCCAACCCCCCACTACATTTTCCCTTTCAGACAAGTGAGATGTAGAGTTCTGCACCAGACCTTCTTGTCCATCAGTGCCAGACTTCATAAAAGCTCTACAGAATGCATGATCACAAATTCCTCGTGAAACACTCCAAAATCTTGTGGATAGCCTTACAAGAACAATAAAATCAGTTATAGCTGCAAAAATGGGTGGGCCAGCCCCATATCAAAGCCTATGTATTTGAATGCATTAAAGTAATTGAAGTTTAATGGTCAGGTGTCCCAATACTTATGGCCATATAGTGTATTTTTGTCAGAACCCCAAACTGTAGGCTACAATCCCTGTCTGCCATTCCAGTTTCCTGAAAAGGTCCTTAAAACAATTTGTAGCAAACAGTGGACACCCTGACTGGAAAGCTCCCTTTCTTCTGCATTTCTTTCTTTAGAACAGGGGGGTTGAACTCCTGGAGCCATCAAACTCCAGCACAGTTTGATGGCTCTCCTCCTCAAACACATTCATTAAACCTGACAACCAGGTGTTCCTGAGCAGGGAAATCACCAAAACGTGCTAGACCACAGCCCTCCAGGACTGGAGTTTGACACCCCTGCTTTAGAACATGGCCTCACACAATATATCTGACTAGCATATGTATCCCTTTGACTACTGCTCAGCTGACACAAGGACAATTGGATAGGACGGTTTTAACCTATTTGGACTAATGACAGAAACAACGTTGCAACCCCTTAAAGAAATATTATTTTGCAAATAACTTTAACCTCAAACTATTATTGTTCTGCAGTGTACACTGCATTAAATACTAAATTAAAAACTTCACTTATACACACAAAGAACTTGAGAGAAAAGGAAGAAAGGGAATCACACTAAGATTAATATGCTGAAATAATATTTATTTTGGCAATAAATTGCATTAATATACATTCTTCTGTTCAGTGCTAGCAGTATAGCAAAATATTTCATTTGATCATATACATTCTATGTTGTATTATATATTTTTTTTACATTCAGCGGCAGATTCCATGCATACAGCACTAGCAGCAGCCATGGTCAAAGCTCTTATCTTGCATTTGATCACTGCGGTTGTTTGTTTTTTCGTTCAGCTGAAACCTCTAGTCATGCAGTTTTAAAGCACTGATGCCACACACATTATTATTCAACTGTTTAGTTCCAGTCTGCTTCTCTACACAGACAAGCCCACAGTTCTTATACAGATACTCCATTTTCGGCAACTTTTGGCATATCTTTGTCTGTTTTCTGCTTTGTATCTTCATTTGCATCAGTGATGGCTGCTTTCTGTTCTTTGTCTTGCTCTTTCTTTGATGGTATTTTTGGAGCAGGCTCTGTGCTTTGATCAGGTTTTGTGGGAGCAGAGTCTTTTTCAGGACTCGTAGTTTTTGTGCTGTCTGCTGTTGGGATGGCTTGTAATGCACCTGTCACGTCTGGTTTTTCAGTTTTTGTGTCCTTGGCTTCCTGTGTGTCTTTGACCGTTTTTGTCTGGTCTTTGCTTTGCTCTTTTTCTGGGGAAGTCTTTGGAACACTTGGTTCAACTTCTGCGTCTTTGGAGGTTCTAGTGTCTGTTTCTTGTCCTCCGGCCTTGATTATGTCCGCCTCTTTCGTGTCCTTTGAAGCCTCGGGTTTGCTCTTGGTGGTTTCTTTTTTCTCAGCTTGTGCCTCAGCTTTTGTTTCCTTTTCAGTGGGCTTTGGGGGTTTGTCCTTCTGAATGGCTTCTGGCTCGTTTTCAGTGGATTTAGCAGTTTCCTTTTCCTCTGTTTTAAGACTCTCTACTACATGTTCTTTAGTAGCATTGTTCTCAGGTTGTTTTTCAGATTTTGTCTCCACTGCCACAGCTTTTGGCTGCTCTTCCTTTGACTGCATTTGATCAGGCACCTTTTTTCCTTCTTTTGACTCGACAGTTTTCTCTTCATCTATTTTTGCGCTGTCAATCACGCCCTTTGTTCCGCTTTCTTTCCTCTCCGCTGTCTCAATGTCTGTTTCATTTGAAGCAGATTTGGAAACATCATCTTGTGTTTTTTCCACCTCTCTTGACTTGCCACTTTCTACCTTTTCTGCTTTCCCAGTCTCTGCATCACCAGCTGGTTTGCTGTCCACCTTTGTCTCCGCTTGCTGGTCAGATTTTATTTCCTTTTCTTCATTCTTTTGTGGTGCCTCTTGCTTTACTCCCTCAGCCTGTTTTGTTGCTTCTTTTTGTACATCCTCCTTTTTACTCTCTGCCTTTGGAGTATCGCGTACATCCGCTTTCGTGGTTTCTACTCTGGCCTTTGATTCTGCTTTGCTGTCTTCTTTTGGAGCAGCCTCCTGTCTTGCCTCAGCTTTTTCAGGAACTGGCTGTGGACCAGCAGTGGACACGTCCACCTCCACAGATTTCACCTCACTTGTTTCCATGTCTTTCTCTGGTGGTTTTGCAGCAGTGGCATCTTGCGGCTTGTCTGTGAGCTCCTTCTTTTCTGTCACCATTTTGTCCTCATTTTTTTGAGAGACTTCCTCTGTGGCCTTATCTTGGGTCTCAGGGTCTTTCAGTGGGGGCGAGTCAGGATGCTTCAACTCTGGCTCTGTCACAGCCTCAGGAGTAGCTTTTTGCTCGGCTGTCTGTGGCTGTTTTTCACTGTCCTTGTCTGTCTCTTTTTCTGCCTGTTGTTTCTGCCCTTCGATGTCAAGAGGCACTTTCATGTCACTGGTTATATCTTCTTGTACTTTGTCTGGTTTGGCTTCTGTCTCAGCCTCTTGGCTTTCAGAGCCTGTATCAGCAACTTTGGTTTCATCTTTATCCTCAGATTTCACATCAGTGAGTTCTGGTGCAGGGGCTTCACTTTGCTGCAATTTAGCATCAACTTCATTAGAAGCTTCAGAAATATCTGGAGAGATTTTTTCTGATTGCTCTTCCTTATTTTCCTCTTCCTCTGCTCTGGGACTGTCTTTGTCGTCCTCTGAGGCAGGCGCCTGGACGTCTTCTTCCTCTGTGTGAACATCACTTTGTGTTGTCTTACCTGTATCCTCTTCTTCGCTGCACACCTCTGCTGCCCCACTGCCATCCTCAGAGCCCGTGTCTGATATCTCTACGTCCTCCCTGGTGGTCTCTGTAATGATCTCCTCCACAAACTTGTACTGTGGCTCTGCTTTCCGAGGCGCCCCCCCCTGCCTTTTGACACAAGGGAGAGTATAGGTGGGCGACTGCCTATAAACATAAGGTACTGAAACATGTGCATCAGAGAGAATGGAGTACCTCGATTCTTCGCCCTCCAACAGTTTTCTGTTGGGAAAAAGCATCAACATGGTAGATACACAAACGTACATATTTTAAAGAAATGCATGAATCATTTTTAAAGCCTTTTAAATATTGTGTGAAATCCAGATGACATTCGACTTTGACCTTTACCTGTAAGAATAGATTTCCGTGTCCAAAGCCATTTTGACATTGAGAAGATCCTGGTACTCCTGCACATGGCTGCCCATGTCATACTTGGTGTTTTTCAGCTCATTTTCCAATTCTCTAATGGTATCCTGTGAATGAGCATCAAGGGAGAATCTGTTCAGACTATTAATCTATTAAGAATCTATTAAGGGGGGCTGCAGCTTTGTGGACAATTTATAAGTGCATCAGCCCAGACCACCATATTCCCTGCAGTGAAGGTGTAAACTGACCTGATAGTGGTGAAGTTCGGCCTTGTGTCTCTGCTCCAGGTCGAACAGCTGCCTCTCCAGCGCCTCCCTCATTCCCTTCACGGAGTCGAGCTCCACGCTTTTGGACTGCAGCTGGCGTCTGTAGTCGCTGATCTCGGCCTTGGTGACCAGGAGGGCCTCTCTGTTGATCTCGGCGGCCCGGGTGAGTTGAGCCACGTGGACTCGGAAACGCTCGTCCGCGGGCTGGATGTCACACACTGCGGCGTGACCTTCAAGCTGCAGCCGGATGTCCCGGAGCGCTGCCGTGAGGTCTACTCTGCCGAAGCTGCTCACTTCTTGCCTCACCTGGCTTTCCTGGATGTTGGCCGCGATCTCAGCCACCTCGGCTTCGTGGTTCTTCTTGAGGAAACCGATCTCGTCCTCCAGAGCTTTGGCCTTCCTGTCCATCTCCTGCTTAGCCAGTTGCGCATCACCGATGAACTTCTTCAGGACGCGCACGCTGTCCTCCACCCCGGCTCTCTGGCGCGCCTCCTGCTCGCACCTTTCCCTCAGCGTGTCCAGCTCGTCCTGCAGACTCTGGAGGCTCAGCTCGACCTGCTGCTTCTGCACGCTCATCTCGCGCACCTGGTCTCTCAGCTCCTTCATCTCAGGCTCGTACTCCCTCGACAGAGCGGCGGAGGACTTGGCTCTGAGCCTGACAGCCTCTATCTCTTTCTCCAGAGCCGTGTTCTGGCTCTCCAGGTGACGGACTTTATCAATAAAAGCCGCGAAGCGGTCGTTGAGGCCATGGAGTAACTCCTTCTCGTTCGTCCCTCTGAGAGGCATTATTTCATCCGAGAGCTGGTAGTGTAAGTCGTAGAGGTCGCTGTGTTTCGGAGCGACGTATTCTCCTCTCAGGGCTCCGGTAGCTCGGCTCCGGGTTGTCGTCGCCGGTCCAGCGGTAAGGCCAAATGCACTAGCCCGGGACGGACGCGTCTGCAGCGGGTAGCGCTGCTCTTCTCGCCTCCCGCTAGATGACTTCAGCAAACGCTCCATGGTGAAGCTGCTGAGGGTATCTTCTGCCCTGCAGGCTTTTATATCCCGAGCTGGATGCTGGGCTTGCAGAATGAACCTGTCTGCAAAAGCACAGCATCAGCTGCTCCAAGAGCGTGACGTAACAAGACCCCCCCCCCCACACACAGACACAGATCCTCTCGGATGCTCTCGGGTACAGTGGAACAGATCAGAACAGTCCCTAAGACCAGTAGTGCCACTGGTCTCTTTTGTTTTCCCACATATTTCTGCATCTAAGATGTATGCATGCACACTGCATAGGCTATACATCTATTCTGCCATCTTTTACATGTAAACGCAGTGAAATTATTCTGATCGCACGAGCAACTCCCTAACCCCTAGGTCACTCAGACTTCATAACCTCTGTAAAATTTATTATACTGCTCATTCTCTGTCCTGCTGCTGGTATATTTGCACAATCATATGTTTCATTGCTGCCCACATCTGCGGTTTTGCACATGTAATTCTCTGTCATGATACTGTATTTATTTAGTAGCTGTTGGAAACTGCACTTAATGTTTTCTTTTCCAGTGTTTTGTTGCTCTCATGGTTTTCTTGCACTCTCTTTTGTCCTGTATGCACTTGTAGTCTTTTGATGTTCTGTTTCTGTTGTTGTGTTCCACAATGGTCTTGGAGACAACTGGTTTCATTACATTGTGTACTGTGTGTATATGGTTGAAAAGACAAACCTACTTGACTAATGTGGGGTGCACCTGGAGGGCTCACAGTTGTGCACCCCTATGGATGTGTTTCTCAAACACACCCACTAAACCTGGTCATGAATTGAACCAGGTGAGTTTGGGCAAGTGTTTCACTAAACTGTGCTGGATACCAAACTTTAAGTCATGTATGTGAGGAGAAGCTGATGACCCCGTCATTTCTTCCAGTGCCTTTCAGTGTGAGTGTTCTAAAGAAGGGCTCTACTTCTGCATTTAAAATGTATTATCAGTTTCCTGTTATCAAAAGCTGAGGATAGTATTTTAGACCTCTGTTAATACCTGCTGATTGTAAATTCAAGTAACAGGCAATTACTTACAATAGAAGTACGACATTAAGATTTTAGAATAGAAATTCTTAAGCTGTGATACCCATCATTAACTTTTTGGAGGCATTTAGTCTAAGTTAATTCTCAAAGTAGGCTTGTTATTGCCTGACAAAAGCACCAAAGCATTAGCAGCACATGTGCAATTTTTAAAAATAGCTCATACTATAGCAACTTTATTACAGTCTCTGTTATTAATTATAAGCTGATTTTGCTTTATGTGAAATGCTGTGTTGGTTCATTGCCACCATAAATTGCGAGAACCTACATTAATCTACAAAAAAAGGGCTATTTATTGATCCGTTTTGTGTGGAAGGTAAACTAGTCCTATACTGACGCACACTACGTGACCTGTGTCACTTTTTTGCTTTGTTCATATCCCAGTAGGTTACATATACATTCCACTGAGGTTTTACATTCCATTCCATGCAGCATTATTGAAACTGTGTTGTCTATGTGTTTGTGCAGCAGAAAGGAACTGGGCAGATCTGCACATGCTCATGCTGGACAGAATGAGGATTAGATCCAAACCCAGTTTTAACGCCACCAGCTCACAGCATCAATTTTGAAAAATGAGGTCCACACAAAGTCTACACACTGGAATTTATATTGAAATATATTTATTTTAGAAATGTCAGCATTGTTTAACAAAATGTCTTTTCACAGGATAGATTATATTTTATACATGATTACATAGTTTTAAAATACATAACATGATCGATTTCAGTAGTATACTACAGGTCAGGTATCGTGGTTATAAAACAAAAGTATTTGAACATTGCTTAAACCATCGCTTTATCCATTCTAACAGGTAAACAAGCCCTTGATGATAGATAGAATTGATGTGATAGAGCAGAAGACAGCATAGAGCATTGCCATAAGACTTTATTGCCAGTAACATGTATTACTTACTGTATCAAAGATAGAAGGATTTTTGTAATATGAACTGTTGGAGGCAAAAGACATGTGCAATTCTGATTATTGGCTAAGCAAAGTTATGAATATAGGTAACAGTTGTTAATGATTTAAATGTCCTTATTATTCAGTTACATCTAATCAACATAGGAAGATCCAGGCTACCCCTCTTTAACCCAACCATTTTCTTTCTTAAAAGAATTCATAAAGTCTCGAATCTGGTACACATCTTTTCGGCTGTTTCGGAGAACTCTGTAGAGTTTGTTTCTGCAGTTCTTCCATTCGGTAGATATGTTCTGCAGTGCCATGCCCTCTTTATAATGCTTGACTGCGGTTGCCTCTGAGCCAAGACGGTACATGTTAAAGTCTCCAAACATTCGATGCCATGCCTGGAGGTCAGCTGGATTCAGGTCTGGGCGGGCAAACAACTCCTCAAACTTCTGCCTTGCTTTAGCATATTCCTTAACTTCAGAGTACCTAACTGCTAATTCTATCTGTGGATAGATGAAATTTGGATTAAGGCGTTCGCCCTGCTCTAAATGGCGGATGCACAGGCGCAATAGCTGAGGGTTGTGTATATCTTCTAACTGCTTGGCTTTCCAGCGGTAGTTATTAGCAATTTCATGATGCAAAAGTGAGGAGTCTGGTGCTTTCGTCAACATTTTCTGCAGCACACCCAGAGACATGTCATAACACTCCTGCTTCTTCATGAACTTGGCAACATGTATGACTACATTCAGGTCATATGGAGCCATGCGTAGGGCTTCCCTCATGTACTCCCATGCCTCAGCGTTCCTCTTGTTCTTGTTACACTTCAGTCCCAGGTAGACAGGGATCATGGCATTTTCTGGGTCCAGTTTCATGGCTTTCTTCAGCTGGGACACTGCAGAGGACTCTTCGAAAGGCACGCGTTTGTCCTCCCTGATCTCCAAGCCCTCCAGAAGGAACAGGGCAAAAGCATAGCCAGTGTTCCACTCCTTGTCCTCTGGTTCTTTCTCCAGTGCCTCTTGAAATATGTCTTTGGCCCTGCTGAAGTACTTTTTGGAGAACCACAGGAGGGACCATGCCTTTTCACTCCGGACCTCACGGAGCAACTCAGCCTCTGCTGGACTAGGGGAAGCTCCAGAAATGTCAGCCAGTTTCTCTAAGTAAACTTTGGCCATCTCATCATTAGACATGTGATGATGCAACCAGGCCAGATTTCCATATGTAACAACACAGCTGGATTTTTCTTTTGCTTGTTCCAAATAACTCAGTGACTTGTCTTTGAAACCCTGCAGGTATTTGATGTAGGCCAAAAAATTATAGACGTTCCCTCCATGCTGAGTTTGGAAAGGCAGACTTTCTGTGAATTTGACCTCCAGGAAATTGAGATCAGCATCCTCCTTCTTTATGTCCCAAGTGAAGTGGCATTCCAGTTTGTTAAGTTCTTCCTCAATCATTATTCTTCTGTTTGCAAAGCTAAAAAAGAAGACAAATGTTGTCTAAACCAGTTTCATAAGCAGCGTGACATGGAGTTATTTAACTTTAATTTTTTTTTGTTGCTCTCTGTGATTATACAACATTCGATATGAAAAATATAAAATGTTCTAATGTAGTTGCTCTGTATTCCAGCAGAGAACCAAATATAGAAGGTGTGTTTATTCTCTACCTTAAATTTTACTGATTACGGATGAGCAACAGCTCAGAAAAGTCTGTTACATGACACAAGAATATTCTTATCGAGATCAAGCTCAAGACAGTTTTTTAACATGTGAAGGTTGTGTTCTAGGCATTAAATAGACTGCACTGATAAAACTCTTACCTTCTTCTGCGCTCAGTAACCTGTGCTGACTTTCGTGGGTGATCTGGTGATTTGATAGGAAATCAGGCATTTAAATAGTCCACGACTGCCATCCCACTCTGGTTTCGCTTTCTATTTCTGAAAATCAAGTTAAACGAAACTCAACTGGCATTTCTCAACCACCCCTGTTTAACAGAATGTCTAAGTATTCTCTCAGCTGAGCTGTGGGAGACAAAATAAACCAGCCAGCAACAATGATCAGCCAGGAATGGTTGTTTCTCGACACATCTGTAAAATGTTTTTTTCCCCTCAAAAAATATAAAACTTTCGACAAAAACAAACAACAGTGATTAAATGACGCCCTCAGATGACTGGTATAAACTTCAGGCGCCCTCTAGTGGTCGCGTAATGTTGCCGGGCATTCAACCAGTTTTTCTTACGTTTCTCCCACTTCCTGACCAGACAGGTATAGTTGGGATGTCAGTGTCACGTGGGAATGTGACCTGAATTGACAAGAACCCTGAACTGAAAACGAATGCTATTATTCAGTAATGACTATAAAATCAACGCATCCAGCACATCCGGGATGAACTGGAACGGAACGTATGAGCCAGACCTTCTCATCCAACATCAGTGCCTGACCTCATAAACGCTCTACAGAATGAACAGGCACAAATCCCACAGAAACTCTCCAAAATATTGTGGAAAGTGTCGAAGCTGTTATAACTGTGTAGATGTTATGGGACCAACCCCATGTTAAAGTCTATGTATTTGAATGTAGTGTCATTAAAGTCCCTGTTGGTGTAATCGTTAGGCATCCAAATACTTTAGTCCACATAGTTTATGTATGCTATGTGATAATATAAGATGTAGTTACATTAACATGGAAGTTATTAAAGTGTGAACCCAGACACTCTAATGCAATGTATTTTAAATGATTAGTTAAAATCAGTTAATATCAGAGATCAGAAAATGAAACTATAGTGTTGTTTATAGTTTCATTTCCTGCACTTTGTGTCCAAATATAGAAACTGCAGATCTGACATGTAAGAATGGAATGCTTCAGAACTCTACCAGCTGACTGAGGTTGAGGCCTGCTTTGCAGGAAGTATTCACTGTTCAGTCGAAGATTCATTGAAAGCCATTTAAAGGCCTCCTATGCAGTATTCCAGCCATCGGATGAAATGTCATTTTCATGGACAACGTGGTACATACATTTTCTGTAAATCATACAGCATGTTGAGAAAAGAGGAGTCAAGAAGGAACACCTTAAAAAAGCACTTTATTCAGCATTTGCTTTCTTTAGGCATGGACAAATCAAAAAGTAATTTCATTATTGAGTGCAATGTTAGAGAACAGTTGAACGATTATTTCATCTATAATGTAAAAATAATAATCAGTTACTTAAATTAAACTGCCACAGTCTGTCTGGCCCTGTTTTGTTTGGTCATACAGTAAGGGATTACAGTTTAATAGCCAGGGTTAGGCCATCACCTACAGGGAGCAAGCTCAGATCGACTCGCTGATCTTTGTGTAATTTCTTGTTCAGCTTGTCAATGCTCTGGGAGGTGGTGTCGCTTGGGTCAGGGTTTATGACTCTCCCTCTCCAAAGAACCTGAGAAGTAGAGATGCAGCAGGTCTGTGAGTATAGGCACATGTTCACTCGCTTGTATTTCAGAGGTTTTAGAAGTATAGACTCTACTCACTACATGCACAATGTATTAAGGTGATAGCTATTAATACATTGTGCACAAGATGATAAGCTGAGGTAAACAGCAAAATAAATAATGCTAATAAAGCTGTGATTACAATGTATTTTCAGTGCATGTAAAGTTATTAATAGACCTCATACTTACATTATCAATAGCTATGATGCCACCCTTACGTATGAGCTGGAGAGATTTTTCATAGTAATTTTCATTGTTTTCCTTGTCAGCATCTATGAATACGAAGTCGTATGTCTCAGCTTCGCCGCCTTGAAGGAGTTCATCTGTGAAGAGGTTGCAGGTTACAGGATGTATTCACTCCAGCTAGAGCTAAAGAGAGTATAAAACTAAAACAGGGTAAAATTACCTAAGGTCTGAAGTGCAGTTTGTTGGCGAATATTGACTTTACTCTCCACTCCAGCCTAAAGGAAACATTAAAGAATCGTTAAGGAAGACATTATACCTTATTACATCACACGGCTGCTTGTATGCTGCTTTTCTTGGTGTTGTGTAGTTTTGTCAGGCTTCAAGAAGAATGATGACGCTGTGTGGTGCAAAAACTGCAGAACTTCATCCCTTGGGTTTTAAAAGAGTGATAAAGCAATGCACTGCAATGCTTGCCTTTGCAAGTTGTGAAGACACTGACACCCACACTGACAAGGACATCTACTACAATCAGCAGTCTCTGCTCTCTGATAGACATTTCTGCGTTTCTTGAATGACCGGGCTTTCAGGCTTCATGCTGTCTGCTCTACTCTCTGCTGGAAATCAATGGGTCTGAAAGTAGAAACCTACACTGCACTTCTCTCCTCAATAGAATGTGAACCCATGGAATACATTTATCAGAGGACATTATAAAAGAGAATATTATAAAAATGCAGTCTTTGCAATTTGAATTTTTACAATAGAGACTAAAAGCAGCAGGCCTTTGAACTTTGAAAACGAGCAGCGACTCTAACAACATTAGTTCAATCGGTTCAGTAAACTCTGTTGAAATGCAGTTTACATCCGCAAACCTCTTGAAAGAATGGCTTGGCAATCTTGATATAATCCTCATTTATTTCACAGGCCACCACTTGACCGTCCTCAGGAACTACCAGAGCCATACTCAGAGTGTTGTATCCTGTGTACATGCCTAATAAGAAAAACAGACAATTGTAAGTGCCTTACACACTGGAACATACTGAAATCTTTCACAGACCTTCAGGTTCCCACCTATTTCAATGGTTTTGTTCCCTTTGATTAACTTCAACAAATTAGCCATTAACTGAGCCTGTTCTGCGGCCACCATCATGCCTTTCCTTGGGTCTTCCATCGTCCGCTGTGAAACAGAAATACAGAAAATAAATGTCCACTTAATATTTTGGTTAGAGAGAGACTACAAAATATGTTCTGCTTTATTTAGGTTGTCATTGTTCCTTTATGTATGAAGCTCTGCTGACCTCTAGTGTCTGTAATATCAATAACATGCTGCTGGAAGTAAGCAAAATATTCCAGCATTGCTTTTGCACAATGTAACTTTTTATTACGAGATTACACATACCAGGCGTAGTTTGGTGAGCACTGGATTTTCCCTTAAAGAGTTATTCAGCACATACTGCAGCAGAGGGTCATCTCCTTTGTGACTCTTGCTGATGAGGCTTGGTTTTTCTGTCCCTTTTGATAGAATGAATGTGAAAAGTGCAATCTATCTATCAGAGTTATATATAAATAATAATAATAATAATTAAAAAAATTATATATATATATATATATATATATATAT
>JBBPDB010000146.1:12428288-12439244 GCA_037974465.1 Brachypetersius altus
AATAACAAGTAAAAAAATTACATATATATATATATATATATATATATATATATTAAATGGAGGCTGACAATCAGATATTACTTGTCACATTTAAAGCTGGATTCGTCTTGACAGGTTGTATTTCTATGTTCTTCTCTCCAGCTGTGAACAAAAACAAACTGTACCACCAGTCTTTGACAGAGCTAATCTTTTAAATGACAAGGTATTTTTGAGCGATATGTGTAGTTTCTGCCACATCTACGTGGCATGAACCTTTACAAGCACATAATTTAGATCTTACCAGACAGTGCCAGGAAAAGCAAAACAGTGAAAATCATCTTGAAAAGCATACTGATGCCCTTCTCCATGGTTTCGAGATTCAGAAGAGTACAAGAGTCCAGTGAGCTTTCAGTCAGTGCAACTGCTAGTCGGTGCCACTGTTAATCATAATGCTGTTTGTTTGCCCTCCTTAGAACAAATAGGATTTGCTGCTTTATGCAATGTTTACTTTTTTCGAAAGACCTAAGATTTGGTGATGTTGAAATGTTGTAAGCTTAGACCTAAAAAGTAGCTTATTAACCTAAAACTTCACATGAGAAAGAGAAATGTTCTATAATGTAATCTAATGCCAATTAATACAACATCAACCTATTAAAAGCTGCTTGAAAAAACCCCCAATCCTATTCCAGTCATCATGAAATTACAACACAGGGTAAACAGCAGCTTTTCAAACAAACAAGAGATTTTGTCTAAAATGTATAGTAATGAGAATACAGGTTTAACCATGATTAGTATTTTATTTACATAGATTCATCTTTGCAATTATATATATAGTAATAAAATATGTCATTACACTGGGCAGTTTAGAACCAGAGACATTGTCATCACTGAGTGACTAAAATGACCTTTACATCTATATGTAATGTTATAGTCTTTCACCAAAACCTCATAACTTACATAACCGATCGTAAGTGACAATATTACAGTACATGAATAGAAGTTTCCTATTTAAATTATTATCTTTAAACAGTGTTTTAAGTCGTTAAGACAATCTTTAAGTCACACTGTGTCTGGCCTACTTTTTATAGCTGAAGGCTGGCAAGATCAGAGCAGATTTCCAATGGCCGAATGTACCAGTGCAGTCTGTAGATTTCTTTTCCTTTCTTTCTTGCTTTCTGTTCTTTTGTTCTGTCTTTCTTTTTTTCTTCTTTGGAAACACAAGTAACTTCACTTGAAGATCAATCCGAAATAAACAAATACTGTATATACAAATTTAAAATCTTAAACCTAAAAGTCTGAAAATAGTAACAGCAATTGTAATATAATGTATTCTGGTTTGATTGTAAAATAATAAAATATAATGCAATGTTTTTCACTTATACAAATAAGTTAATAAATCAACTTGTGCATTATATTGATGTGTTTTATATTTATTTGTAATTGAGCATAAAGTTCATGAAGTTGGGAAGATGTTTTTTTTGTATGAATGGGGCGAAATGTGATATACTGCCGCCTAGTGACACGCAGTGTCTCCACAGGCACATTGTTCGTTACATTAATGAGGATTTCTTGGATTCTGGTATTTAGTCTCAGTACAAGGAGACTGTAGCCTCTAAATAATTCATCTGTTTACAGACTTGATCAGGGCGCTCTTGGCTCTGCAGGAGTGCAGTGAAATGCTGAGAAAGATGCGAAAATCCCGCACAGAGCGCTGCCTTCGGATCAGCACCCACACAGAGTTCCGGCTGTCAGTCTAGGAGCGCTTGCACTTGTTTTTTACTGCGTCTCATTACTAGTAGCCAACTTGTGTTTGTGGGCATATTTGTGTGTGTGTGTGCGTGTGTGTGTGTGTGTGTGTGTGTGTGTGTGTGTGCGCGCGCGCGCGTGTGCATAAGTAATAGTGGGGTGTCAGGAAGATATTCCCAGTTGTTGGAGGTGGGCTGGTGGGGTCTCTCAGAGGAGCGATGCACTTCCTCCGTTGATTCTCTAATTAACTATGCGCGCACGGATGCAAACAAAATCCCCCTGCCCACACGCGCGCGTCAGCCAAATGAGCCGTGACTGCTGCTGCCGTCTTTGAAATCTGGGCGTGATGATGACGGGAGGGACATCCGAGAGACAGAGAGAGAGAGTCTTTATATGTGTGTATATGTCTCTCTATTTGTTTTTTCTTCTTCTCTCTTTATCTCTCCCCCACTCTCTCTGTTTCCTTTACTTTCTTTCTCTCGCTTTTTTTCTTTATCTCATTTTCTGTCTCTTTCACTCTCTTCCTCTGCCTTTCTCTCATTTTTCTCTCTCTCTCACTCTCTCTCCCTGTAAACTTCTCTCATTCTCTGTCTCTCTCTCTCTCCCTCTGCTCCGGGCTACTCATGTGACGCTAATTGTTTCTGCAACTTGTGCCAAGTACCTATCGTTCACGGCACATTCTATAGACAGGGCCTCGGTCCCTCCGCAGCTTTTTGTGCGTGTTTAAGAGCTGAGGAGATGCGTCCTGCCATCTGTGGAAAGTCTCTCTCCCTCTCTGTCTCTCTCTCTCTCTCTCTCTCTCTCTCTCTCTCTTTCATGTGCCTGCCATGTCCCCACAGTCTTTAAACAGTAAGAGAGACAGAGAGAGAGAGAGAGAGAGAGAGAGAGAGAGAGAAAAAGAGAGAGAGAAAACTTACAAATGCAAGCTGCTCTGAACGCGTCCACCTGATTGCTGAATTGGGTTTGCCTGTTTTGCTAACTTGGTGCCTGAAAACATCTTGCTATGTTTCTTAATACACACAAGTGACTGATTCTGAATGGCAGAAAACTACTAAAGATGACAGGCCTTAGGTTTGATGTTTAATGATTAAAATTACTTGGAAAATAGATGTTTAATTATTAATTTTACCTTGGAAAATGCTTCTCATTAATATGTAGGTATTATTTTGCTTGGTTTGTGCTTTACTCAAGTGTGACTGAATTAAATACTTGTACTCCTACTCAGTAACATTTCCAAGAGGAATAATAACATGCTTTTTACTCCTTACTCCACATCACAAAGACCACGAGAAACATTGTTTGAATTTTCTCATCATGAAATTCTGTTCTGTCCTGATGAATGATCAGAGTGTAGTGTGATGCAGCAGGACAGAGGCAGACCAAGACACAATATTGTGACTATAACATCTAAAGGCTGTAGGGAAAGAGGGATTAAGGCGGACTTGCTAGTCTGGGGGAAGGAGAATGTGATCAGCTCATACTAACAATCAAACTAAACAAACAACAAAACTGTTAACTCATTTATTGTTTACTTTTGTATCCTTGTGTGTGTTTGAATGTACTTTTTGACTGTCACTTAAATTGTTTTCACTCTATCTGTGCACTTTAATTGAAGTAATAGATGTTGACACTCATAATAAGAGATTAGTCACAATAAGAGATTGCTCTTTCACTTAAATACAGCTTGGACTTTCCCCACCCCTGCATTCCTCACATAGTTAAGTGTTTTCACTACAAAATTCTGCCCCCCAGGAGCTGGCTAAGCAAATTACTTCTAATTATTAGTTATGAGTGTCAGCTTTATCACATCATCCTTGAAGAGGAGAACATGCATTGTACCAGTATTTATCAGGCAGCTTAGTGCTGGGTAACCTCAGATATACTACAGCCCACCCTGGTATTTAAAAAAAAAAGAAGTAAATGATATGGTGATATTTCAATATTTTTTACTATAAAACATATGAAACATTAAAACAAATGTAACTCACTGGTTGTCAGTAGTAGCACAATATATAGCCACAAAGGATTAAACTATTCGTTTTGAAGCAGATCAGGCCTGTCTTTAGTGTATTGCGATTCACTTTTTGTTGGATCATGAAAAAGTATCACTGAACACTTTAACAGCACACAATTCCTTCTGGTTTATGAATGATTGGACACAATTTTTAATGAAGTGTAATTTATAAATGAGGGCTTGTCTTAATTTAATTTCCCTTATAGTTCACCTTAGTGTCCGGAGAATGCAGTTTTTATTACTCACTTAAATAACACAGTCAAACTGAACACTGATATATATTTTAGATCATGAACATGAATATGAATGGAAATGTTTTGTATCCCGCATGCTCCTGGTTGTTGATGGTCTTGATTGCCAGACTGCTGTCTATTTCTTTGAAATGATTTACACTACATGCACAGTATTTATGACGAAATTTTAACTGACTGTATAGCATCTTACATCCTAAAATAGGACAGAGATGCTGTAGCACAAGAAGTAGCATTGTATCCATATTCATATGTGAGATGAGTCCATGTAGAATATTCTCTTCAAAAGTGGTAAATGCTGTTCTTGCTGTTTTGCAGCAAGTGGCAGTGTTGTCTATATAACGTCCCATTTTAGACTCCAGTAGGCCTCCGCTTTTAGAAGAGCCTTACTGTTGGAGGATGTGTAGAGTTTTGTATAGTGACCATCGGAGTTAAATAAGACATGATGAATTATTAATATATTGTTGTTTAGATTGCATTTATTTAATGCTGAGCACAAATTCTGTCAGGAACACCTGAATACTCAGTTCCCTGCTCATAGGTATAGTTTTGAATATCCTATTACTATTCTTTATTGTGGAAATTAATCTATAGTAACATTGTTGCTTTTAGCATTCAAGCAAGGTGAAAAGCCTGCTTTATGATACAGCTTGCCTCAGTCTGCCTTGTGATACAATTTCATATTCTGCCTTTGTACCTCCTCCCTATTGTATAGACGCACCGAGACTTGTCTGCATAAAATTACATTTGAGTGGCAGGTGCACTTAGGCATCTTTTTCTATTAACCTTGCATGTAAATAAATACAGATTTCAATTTCTATGGAGTCGCATGAGGAAATGACACTCCTCAAAACATCAAACAAGGTGCTTGAGGGCAATCACGCCATCGCAAGCCCTCTAATCTGAGAGGCACTGACACCTGAAGCAAGGTGCAAAAAAACACAAATGTCATTTTTTCAGGAACAATTAGGGAGGGAACCCTCCACCGCAGTGTCATGTCGTCTCTCGCCGCCTGTCGGCTATGTGGCAGTGCCAGGCTGCTCTAGAGCTCCGTCATGTATCACTCAGTGCTGATGGCTGCCTGTCCCTGTCAGTCACAGCTTTACACACACACACACACACACACACACACACACACACACACACACAAACCTCTCCCCACTGACTGCCGAACATTGTCGAGATGGTCTCTGTGGTTTTCAAAAGGATATTTTGTTATTTTTCTGGTTCGGGGCTGGGGGAGTCAAAAGTGCACTAGAGGAAACGTGTGTTTTGAAGACATGATTTAAACAGGGTTTAAACAGGGAAACCCTCATTTCTCAGAAGCTCTAGAGAGCACTACTGAATAATAGTTGCTCATTCAGTGTCTGTGGCATGATATTTTTGTTCACACAGTTAATGCTACATTTCTCCATAATATATACAGGTGGTGTTACATTTGCCATTTCCCATCCAACCAACTAAACTTTGTAACATGTAGATTCTTCTGAATATGTAGTTAGAATTATATTTTCAATCAGTTTATTAGACATGCTAATATGTCAGCCTACATAACAATAAACACTTGTAATTTTTTAATGCTGTGGGACTAGTAGTATTTGAATACTTCCCTTCATAATTAGCGCTACACTTTCAGCCAGTTCACCAGATTTTATTACATGCTTATATCCACCATGCACAGTTCCATTATTCAATTAGAACTAGCCAGTCCTACAAAGTTCTAATTAACTTTATTCAGCCCCTGGATTTTGTAACTTAAACTTTGTCATATATGTCCTAATATGGTTACATTTCTCTTTTTTAGTCCAGTCAACCTTAGTAACCCACTGTAACAAGCTTTGTATCATGTTGATACTAGCATTACACTCTCCCCATTTGTAACATGCTAACACTTTGGCCTGCATAGTTAGTGTTCTACTTTTGTCCAGTTTATCAGACTGTGTTAAAGGTTGGCATATATAGTTAGCCCTGCAAATCCATAATTTTCAACAGGTTTACTGGTTACCAGCATGTTAATTATACATCTTATACACTGAGGCTAGATTTGTAGCATGCTAATAGTTCAGATAGTGTTATTTTACAGTACTTTTATCCACGCATTCAGACTTTGTAATATGCAGATGCTTTGACCTAGTTTATTAGTTTTACATTTGGGTGCTTTTGTTGCTAGTTTTCTGTCTTTGGGAACTGAAGTTATTTAGTGTGGATTTGACACTCAGTCGTAGATCATGGAGTTGAGTGCACAGACATCGGCTAAGGTGACTGCTTGAAAATGGAGAAATTCTCTTGCACTCATTTGTCTGCTGAGGAATTGTGTGGTGCTAGCACAGAGAGCTGACGCACGTGATGGGATGTTTCAGTTCTTTTATCTCCATACTGCTGACACCAGGGCTATTTACACCACCCAGTGCGTCTGAAATGGATGTCCTTTTGTGCAAAGTCACTTCATTTTCCCTCCCCATTCTTCTTGCTCTGCCTGTGAATGTCCTATAATTGCCATACTTTAAGTGCTAATGATAATGTTATAACTTGGATCAATTTGCTATGGCAATTGGACCTACTTAATTGAGTCGATTATCAAGCCTGTGTGTGCTGAAGCTTACAAAGCAAGAGAGCTCTCTGCAGGCTCTGTGTGTGTGTGTGTGTGTGTGTGTGTGAGAGAGAGAGAGAGAGAGTGTGTGTGTGTCAAGAGTCCGAAGTGCCCTGGGCTGGGGGTGAGACTTTTGGGGGGAGGAGAGAGAGGGAGAAAGAAGAGAGAGAGGGAGAGAGAGAGAAAGAAGGGGAGCAGGGCAGATCACAATGCCTCTGCTGTAATACTCCCAGACACTCGCCACATCTGAAGTTAATCCAATCATGAAGAAATGCCATACTTTCATCTGCTCCACACACACTAGCATAAGGTCAAGAGCAGCTTGTATTAGCACAGTGAAGCCGGAGAGAAATAGTGTAGATAATTAACTTTCAATGTGTTTGAGAAGTGCCCCTAACAGCCAGTCAGCCATATGTAACGCAAATCCGACCGCAAGTCCTTTGTTTAAGGGCGCTCTCAGACAGGAGTTCAGTGGAGCGATGTCTCCTCATATCCCTCAGCCCTTTTTTTCCCTGTCTGGAGGTCTGGACAGCCTTGTTGAATTATCTCAAACAAAGCGGGAATGCCATTACATCCGTGCGCTGACGTGCTGCTGACCGCTCACGTGAGTCCAGCTGTAAGCCTGACCGCAGGTCCTTGTCATGTTACAAATAAGGTTCTGTGACAAGTTTCCACTTTGGAGAGATTGGTTCACTGATGGGGCCTAATTTTGATTGACTTCATTGCAGCCTCTTTAAATACTGTACTTGAGTAGATATTTTTGTTTCCTAGTTTTTGTTTGCTTTGTGCCCTTTTTTCCTTTAAAAAAAATTAAATATATATATATATATATATATATTAATAAAAGAGAAAATAAAAAACACAGCTGAATGTGTTCAATGGCATGTGGTGCATCGTGATTTATTTTTGGATTAATTCATTTAATTTGTTCTACAAGTATTGCTGCGCTTCAAAAAAAGCTATACTCTGAAATAAATGTTTCATGACCTATTCACAGCTGTGTTATTCACACGAGTGAAAAATATTCTTTAAAGGAACCATTTTAGTCTTTTTACCTCCCCCCCTGCCACCCCCAACCCGTTTTGCTGTGCATATGAGCGGCGGCGGCGGAGAGGAGCGGGTCTTTGTAGAGAAACAGGAATCCGCCTAATGTTCCATGAAGACCATGGTGAATTTATATTGATGGGACTGTTGACTCTGAACCCCATAGCCATGATTTTTTCATAAGCCGTGGGGAACAAGAAGTCAGTCAGCTGACAGGTGTTAACACTGAGAATAGCGCCGTGAATAAGAAATGGGACACGCATAAGAGCACGGCTGAATTTTTTTTCTCTCTCTCTCTTGCCCAAATGCTTTCAGAACTTGTGTTTGTGCACTGCACCCTGTTAAGTATATAGCTGGAGGTTTTACTGGGACTCTGTAAACACCACAATGCATGTCAAATATGATGAGTCTTGATAGCTGTAAAACATACCCAAGGACTGTTCCTCACTTATTATCTGTAGCCGAGCCCTGGAGCCATGTCTGTATCCCCCCTCTGCTCGTCAGCTCCGCTGGCCCGCTCGGGAAAGCCATTGATTATTTTGGCATGAGCTGGGAAGAGGGAGAGGTGTGATTTTCTTTTTTGTGCTCAGAAGAAGGCAAGAAGGTGGGGAAAAAAATCAAGAAAAAATAAATATTTGTATGTGCATGTCAGATGGTGAGGTGGTGGGGGGGTGAATAAAGTTGATGGATCCGCTGGGTCGTAAGGATGTTGTGCGTGTGCATTTGAGGGTAGAGTCGCAGTGTTTTCTCCTCTGAGGAGCAGTTTGCCAACCCTGGGCCGAGCTGCGTTCTCACCAGTCAACTTTACTGCCTTTATTTGGGCTCACAAACGGCTGCCTGACTTATCAGCCTTGTGGCGTGCAGGCTCTAGTGGGTCCCTGGAGCTCCAGAGAAGGTCCTGAACGCCCCATCGTGCACTAACTATACCCAGTGCTGGTGCTGGGGGAAGGAGGAGTGGTCATTCTAGCCAGAGGAGGTACAGCTATACTCTTCCAAGAGGGCTGGGCTTCTCACATCTGCTCAGGCCTTCGGTCCCCCCCGCCCAGGGCCCTGCGCTTTGCTCAGCAGACATACATCACACAGATATTATAGTAATCCAAAGGTAATATATTAGCTAGCATGCCAGGGGGACGCTCTGCTTGTAATGGATGCCTCAACCACTCGCCCTTTTTGTCAGGCCTGGGTCCTCAGCTCCTGCAGAAAACTCCACCGCTAACCCTTTTTTCTTTCCCCTCCCCTTGCCTATGTCACTACTGGAATTTATCTGGAAGTAATGCACACAGTATTTTATTCTTAATCACACTGCCCAAAGGATTGAGGCATATTTCCAAAAAGCAAATACAGCGTGCATGCTCTTATGAAAGCAATATATTATTTAAGCACTTAGCAGCCCAGAGAGAAGGAATAAAACTACCCGCACTTGTAGTCCGTTTATAAGACTATATTACTACCAGAGGCTCCCTCTGGGCTTTAGGCCATCTATTATGGCAAATATTCCATCTTTAGCTGGTGTTATGTTACCTGCAGGTTATTATGATCCAGATTTGTTTAGCCCAATTTAGTATTCATTGTGTTTTATGATGCACGCTCTGCAAAAAGTATCTTAAATGTGCTCTGTGGACTGGTTGTCTTGCTGAGAGAGATGTTATGAAATGAAAATTACAAGCGCGCCTGCATGCATCATATGCAGGCACAAAACAAACAGCATCAATGTTTACGCGTGACAAATTCGATAAAGCGGGCATGGGAGGGGATAGCATGCTCCTAGCTGACTGGGGTTCTGAAGTCAGCCTCCGATGCTTGTTGGGAGGACGAGTGCACCCCTGACTTCTTCGCATATGGAGAGCCACATGTTTGCTTGATAGACAAGTAAGGGCAAAAACAAAAGCAAGTTCTTGGCAAAGAGTGCACTCCGGCCCCAGCTTGAAAGGAACCTCTGGCTGGCATGTCTCTTATGTTTGCTGACAGAGCAAGAAAATGCGTAATTTAAAGGGTGCACCTTCATTGGCAACTCATCTTGATTGATAAAGACTATATTATGGCTTTAGAGTTGTCGTGTTTGTGGGGTTTGTGCTATCATATTTGTTGTGCTTCAGTGACAAGTAGTACTGTGGAAAGCAGAAGCACAGTGTTAATGCAGGGAAGTTGTGGGTTGTATACAGACAGGTGGATCAATATCATCTTTCCAAAAGTTTATCAGTTTAGGGGCTTTTTTAGAGAAGTAGGCTTGTTTGGTGGTGTAAATGGGGGCTGTGTGGATTTCCTCCCATCCCCATGTTAGCTCTCGTCAGTGCTGAGTGGGATCTTTGATAGCTGTCTCTCTGTGAGACTGGCAGCCCCGCTGATGAGATGATGGCATCAGAAAGAGCCGTCTGACAGCTGCTGCTTGACAGGCTTCCTGTCTGTCTCCACAGCAGCTCCCTGTTCTCCTCAGTGCTGTCGAAAGCACACACATACACACACATATACGTATGCACACGTCCCTGGTCGAAGGGCGGGGTGAGGCTGTCATTAGCGGATACGTGTTTTGGTCATGATGGAGCCAGAGTGGTAATCATAGAGAACTCAGACACATAGACAAGAGTTTGTACGTCTTACCTTAGGGGAGGATGTAAAGTTTAGTAAATTGTATTCTGAAATACCTTTCCTTGGTTTCTACATTTGCCTGAGATTTTCTCACCTCTTCTATTGTGTACGTCTTGCCTGAAGCAGTTTTTGCCCATGGCTTGCAGGAGAGGGTATATATCCAGTGATTTTTTTTGGTAAATTATTCGCTGTACATTATTTATTCAGGTGTACTGATTCATTTGACTATTTTTGTTTACTCTGACAGAATGGGTTTGTGCTTGTTTTTGAACAGCGCTTTGATTGAGCGCTGTCTTTTTACGTTTCAGAGCTCTGCTTGAAGGTGACAGGCCCAGAGAAAGAACAAATATGTCAATCATGAAGCTGCCAGCACTGACTGATACGACAAAACATGTACTTTCCGTTCAAAATGCTCCAACCCATATAGTATGGGACATTTTAAAAATGTAAATTGCCTCTAATATGTATGGAAAGTACAGGTTTGTATGTATACACATTTTAGTTGCCAACAGTTTGCTGGCCCATTTCTTTGGGGCCCTCGAGATTTTCAGGCTGAATATTATGCTGGCCATTGTTGTTGTATGTTCCATCTCTTTGAAGTAATCTTGCTTGTGGAAGATCATGTTGACACAGATTTTTGTGACATGTGACAAGGGGTTCTGGCACACGCACACACACACACACACACAAACACACACACACACACACACACACACACACACACACACACACACACACACACACAC
>JBBPDB010000146.1:12439344-12458391 GCA_037974465.1 Brachypetersius altus
ACACACACACACACACACACACACACACACACACACACACACACACGCACACACACACACACACACACACGCACACACACACACACACACAAACACACACAGTCATTCACAAACACACAGTTTACTCTTCATTAATATCCTCTTACATCTCCTAATGTGAGGCTTTGAATTTCGCTGATTATAACGAGGTTTCATCAGCCAAAGTGTGTTTCCCCCAATCCCCCATGCCCCCCTTTCTCCTTTTCTAGAGCATTTACATCTGATTTAATATCTTCAGAAACGTAACATGCGTTGCTATCATATGTTCCCTCAACAAATTAATTAAAGCTTAAAAAATGGGCCATGCATCCATAGCCCTAGGCCTGTTTGTACAGAAACCCTTCTCTGTCAGCCCACATGCAGTGGATGAGAGAACCCAGGTTAGACTTGTGAAATATGTTGTCTTACACATTTAAGAGGGCCAAACACCCCACTTCTCATTAATTTACACCACGTCCTCTGAAATGACATGCCACTCCCCAAAAACACTAATATTTCAAACAGAATCAGTTTGGCTGGACTCATACTGGTGCTCTATAAAGACTAAGATGCTCTGTTAATACTAGGGGTTTCCAGTATTTATTTTGTCAAGCTGCCAGTAGTCAGATTTAACTATCATACAGAAATTACGATTAGTAGTGAACTTTCAGATCGCTTAGCTGAAACTCTGGTTCCATTTGCATTCAGCATGTCAGTCACCTTCCTGCCCACATGTACTTCTCACATAAGACTTAGTGCTAGCAGCTGAAGCTTCAGATATAGCACTACCTTGTCCAGCTCTTTCAGCGCTGCCAATCTCACTGCTTACTGGCCTTTGAAGTCAGGATTGGTACTGTAACTCAACTGACTGCTTTACATTTCCCCCTGCCTGCCATGTCTAGCTCTAAGGCCAGGCCAGGCTTGCTGCGGTGCGCAGTGGAGAGAGGGGGGCGCTGGGGAAATATCCCATTTCTCTCTTTAGCAGCTAGAGCGATGGCCTCTTAATATAGTTAATGAGAAAAGGGTGACTCCATGAATCCTCATGAGGGAGTAATTGTCAGGCCTCCCTGAGGAAGAGGAGCAGTGTGTGTATGTGTGTGTAAGTGTGTATTGAACCAGTTCGCCTTGCCTCCCACCGCCATGTGACACCTCTCTCTCTTGCAGCCCTCTGGGTCAACACTTTTACTTGATTATTGAGGAGTTATCAGCTAGCCTCCCACCTACAGAGAAGATCTTGCAATTAAAAGAGCCCCTGGGTGCAGAGGGGCCAATCAGAACACACAAAAGCATATGTACTGTACTTGGAAGTGCAGATTGGCGTTTACATCGGAAAGATGGATGGCCTACTTTAGTGCTGGGTCCCTGTTTGGATGTTGTGTAAACAGCAGCCAGGTTGGAGTGCTGTTTTGTTGCTGCACTTTATGTCGTGCTGTATTGTAAATGGGGCAGTGGGTGTGGTAGAGCAGAGCAGAGGCAGGTAGGCCAATGTAAAGATGCATCATGGAAATAATCGTAAAGTATATATCAAAACATCATAATGTTTTTTTTGTTTTTGTTAATATAATTTTTCTTTTCTTTTTTTTTTTTGGATAAATGACAAATTTAGAATCAGTCCAAAATGACCATCAAAAGTTAATCCCTCAAACTTCCAGGCATCGTATTTTCAGCATCTGTGTTTTTTATCAGCATCAGTTTTGACCTCACCTTGTGTCTAGTAAGCTGTGGACCCTGCAAAATTTGAACCAGTGAAAAAGAAGAAAAGGATTCAGATTGTAATACTTATTGTTTGTTCTGCATTCCTTTAATGTTTTTCACCACTACAAACTTTGAAGGCCATGTTATAGGCCCCACGGCACCCTACATTTAAAATGGGAGCATAGCAACATCAGAGCTTAATATTCAGTAATAAAATGGACAACAATGCAAATTGTGCAAACCATGCAGTCTGCTTGCCACAGGCACACTTTTGCCCAATAATAACTGAGCTCAAACCAGAGATGAGAGACAATTAATGACAACAAAAGTAGCTGAACAATCCTAAGCTAAAGCATGTTGCCATGGGGAACTTAAAAATGTCTTATCTTTAATGACTTGTAAGTATAACATTTTCAGACCAGCATTTTTTAAATGTTGTTTTTGGTTTTGAGTGTGTAGAAAAACACCTACAGTACTCTTTTCAGTGAGATGATCAGATATATCTTTTGATCATAGCTGCAGCTTTAATTCAAACGGTAATGGCTGTTCAGCAGAGATTGCAGAGCTGAGAAAATGAGGCACAGCTTGGTGGAGAGCGCAATGATTTTAATTGGCCATAAAACAACGATAGTTCTCACTGAAAACAAATCATATTTCATTATCCTAAAAATACAACTTTATAAATATTCTTTATTCTTGACTGGAAAGGTCTGTCATCAATCTGGGTCGGCCCAGGGGCCAGTGGCTTAGCCTCTGATCTGTAGTGATACTTTATATCTGTATGGTAACAATGAGAATTGAAATCACTTTTACATTTATGGCATTTAGCAGACGGTTTTATCCAAAGCGCCTTCCATTCCAACTACAGGGTATAGTCTCCTAGGAACAACTTGAGGTTAAGGATCTTGCTCAGGAACCCAGTGGTGGTTTGCTGAAAGTAAGATTCGGACCCATGACCTCTTGGTCCTATCCTCTAGTCTTATCCTCTAGGCCACCACTGCCAAATGATTTCTACTTCTTTTCATTGCTATGAAACTTTCTTCCATTAATTTATATTGCTTGTTTACTATTCTGCTGTAATTTATGGTAATTGTTTGAAACATTCTTATAGCAATCCTGCAGTGTGACTCATTCTTTTTTTATCAAGGAGAAATAACAGTTCTGGGCAATTAGGGAGATTTTGGGTGTAGAGAAAACCACTGCTGTAATCAACACTCTCCTCTTGCAACGTGACCAGCTGGATGGCAAAACATTACTAGAACGGCATCAAAGGTAATTATTGTTTTTTAAATTCATGTTCTGTAAACTCTGTAAACACTTATTTTGATGTATATGCTTTAAAGAACAATATATTTATTTGGAAATTAAGAGAAATATTGTCTTAAAAATTAATTCAAAGCTGTTCAGTTCAATACGTACAGCTATAAAATATATGTGTGTTGCATAGTTATGGTATGACAAATGATGAAAAATAGTTGCCGTTGCCCCTGAGAGTCAGGTCTAAATGGCCTTAATAGAACGACACTAAGCAGAGTTGTTTTCCTTTCATGTATTATTTTTATTTTTGCCTCGAAGGGGTCAAAACAGGAAAAGTGAGTTGATAACGCACATTTAATTGACAATATCACTTTGTTCCTTATCGTCCTTCATTATGTAGTTAATTCAGTCACTGTAATTTATGGCTCACTGCAGTGCTGTATGGGGAAGTTTTATGCATGTTTGCTGAAGCTGCAACAATCTCCTCTGGACTTGCAGCAGCTTAAGGGATTACATTTTATTACGCAGAGTCAGTATCCCTAAAAAAACCAAGCACTCTCATTACTTTATTTGTCAATTATTAAATCATGATTAGATTTGTTTTTATCGCCATTAGCAACGCGGCTCAGGATCCGTTTGTGTTAGGTCAGTAACTCTTCTCGAAATGAGACTATGCAGAATTGAGAAAACATTAATTTAAATCATTGTGATATGCCCAAATTCTATTTTCTAATTTAGCTAATAATGTGTGCAAATGATTCATGGCAGACATATACATAATTCATAATTAGATTACCGCTTGATGGGCCGGAATTTATTAATTGTGAAGATACATGTGCCGCCGTTAATAAACTAATTTATTTCTGTAGTTTTCTTTATTGGCACATTGCTTGCTGAGCTGTATGAGGCTGTTGGGTCTAGTTACTGAAGTGCAGTAACACATTGTTACAGCAAATTATCTCTTCTCCGGGAGAGAGCAGACATTTAGTGATGGCCACAATATGCAATTGCCTTTAAAACTTAAAGGGGGAGGAGGGGGAGCTTTAATTTATTGAAAGTGTCACATGGCCCCAGTAAGTAATTATTTCAAACACCCTTAAGATGGCAGCTAATATATTCCAGCGCTATAGGGAGGGCAGTGTGACTAAGCTGTCTTTTCCTTTCCATCCATTCAAACTAGCCACTCAGGCGATTGGAGCCTCACCAGCAAGAGCAGGGACCTCGTGGAGATGCCTTCTGTTCTAAGGACTACTGTTATCCTGTCTGGAGTAGTTACCTATAGTTTAGTTATATTTAATATTTACATGTTGTTATATTTAATGAGTCTAATAGTTTACCATAGCATTAAGAGCCATTAGGGCACAAAATGATGGTGCTTTTGGGCAGTGAACATATACAAATTCTCAAAAAAAAAAAGCTATACAAATTCTCAAAGAGCCTGTATAATCCATTTATTACACATTTGTCGTCTGTGTTTATGAAAAACTGAAAAATTCAATTTTTAAACTTATTTATATCATTTTCACATAAAAGACTGATATTGTAATTTTAACTTTAAAAACAATGGGTTTCAAGCTGTTTAGGCAACTAAAATGAATGGGCATGAAATTAAACCTACACACTGGTTTCCATCTACCACATGACATTTTGGAGTCCTAATTTTGCTCCTTTAGTTTGGGGTGTGAGACTGTATGTATGTGCGAGTATACAGTAAAAGCATGTCACTTCGAAAAATATATTTCTGTGACTTCAACATGATCTTTGGCCTTTCCCTGCAGCTTCATAACATTTCACCTGACCAATCAACCAATTTCTAGTTCTTTGTTGTCCTTTTTTGTACTTTTTGGGCACAGCAGAGAGACACACATTACTCAGGCAAACCACATTACTTCAAATGAAGCTACAGCACCCTCCGTCTGTGTTCCCCAGCCTCGAGTTTCACTGTGAGTTTGTCAAGTCTGTGATCAGGCTGTGTCAGAGTACGTTTCTGTGCTGGCTAAACTCTGATCGCTGTCTGCTTTTCTCCTCTACACTTCACACTGTCACCTTCATTTGGGGGAGTTTGGTATTATGACACGGTAATCTCTTGCTCTTCCTGTGTACTCGTCTTTCTAGAACATTCTGGCCGCAGGCCTAACTTTATCTGGACAGCTGGGGACCATAACTCAAGCTGCCTGAGAGAAATGCATTCATCTGGGCCTCACTCCGTTCCTCTAATTAAAACCACTGTCAAATGACTGTGTGTGTTTATGTTTAGCTGAATGGTACAATTCATTCAAGCCTTGCCATGCCATATGAATGGCATGTTATGGGGCCCTCTTCAACTGTCAGTGTAATCACACAGTTGCAAATAAATTTGCGCTCTCCTCCGGCGCGTCTGGAGTTGGCCTACTTGGCGAAGACAAACAGGGCTAGCTCTTTTAATGGCTCCGATCGTAATGGCCCCTTTAGCATTCATGAGAATCTGCTATTATCTATTGATTCAGTCTCACCAGCGTCTCGCTGACTTACGCCTCACCCTAATTCCTATTACCGGGAACACTGTACCCTTATCAAGCCAAACAATAAGCCAGTTGTCAGTAGGGCTAGAAAATATGAGGAAGCATCTGCTGGCCTCAGGAACTCATGACTCCCCAGTATGTAAAAAAAAAACAGCAACAACAGAGTCTCCTCCTGTCGAAGTCCTCTCTGTGACCTCTGGCTCCACATGGAGGTGAGTTAGCGCGTGTATGAATGCTAAGGTAAATCTGATGGCTCTGGAGATAAATCAGAAAATTGAATCTTCCTCATTTCATGTGGGGTAGGATGGGGGGTGGTGGGTAAAGAGGATGAGAGGGGGGCCCAAAATAGAAGCGGGCTCCTTGCCTATAAACCTGTCACAGAGATATGTCTCTTGCCATGATGGCATCCGATTCTTTTTCCCCTCCCTCCCTCCCTCTCCAGCAGTGGCTGCTATCTCCTTCCTCCCTGCTATGTCTCTGTGCTCTTTAAGACAAAGGGTAATAAAGCTATAAATTGTGTGTCTTGCAGAAGGTATAGACATTCTGTCTCAGAACTGCTGTTAGAACTGCCATAAAGCACCCTCAAAGTCATAGATAAAGATTTACAGTTATTTAACATCCTCCTCCTGCACTAAATCAGTGTGATAAGAGAATTAAGTGATGGCTATAGGTTCTTTGTCCTTAGGCTATTGATTTTTTTCGCCCCAGAAGGGTCCAGTATGTTATAATTATTGAACTCTGGATTTGATTCAGGTTTACAGAGTGGAGAGGCTGTTTGCTTCTCTCAATTCAACATAGTTAAAAGAAGACAAAAGAAGACAAGACTCCACTGTTCAATTTGTCAAATGTACAGTTTCACTATGTTTCATTGAGCCTGTTTTTTCCCCTTAAAGCCTGTGTGAGGTCTCTTCATTTCCAATTAATGTGAAGGCTGTTATCTATTGCAGTCAGAGTTTCTATTGTCATAAACTCTAGATTTATAGTTCACATTAAGTCCATTTTTAAATGGAGCCACACTGAAGCCATTTTTAAAACTAATTCAAAGAGACAGAGCCTAGTCTGTCTGTTTTGCTTTAAATTTGCCTCACCATGAACATCACTAAATTATGTTGTTTGTAGGGATACTCATTTACAGTCTTCCCCAGGTTATCTTCTTGTTTGATCTACATCAGTAAGCCACTTCATTAGATACACCCCGGTGTCTACACTCATAGTTCATTCATCATATGGGTGCTATTTGTAGTTTACAATTACAGACTGCAATCCATCAGTTTCTCTGCATTATTTGTTAGCCCCTTTAACCCTGTTCATCAATGGTCAGGACCCTCACAGGACCAACAGTGAACAGGTATTATTAGACCAAGCTTATACAGAAGCTTATACAGAACTTATGGACTGATGAATAACTTTACATCTGCAAGGTGAACCAATTGTTTTAATGTGTCCAATAAAGTATACAGTGATTGGAAAGTGTTTGAGAAATCCAGCAGCACCATAGTCCACTCACACGAACACACACACACACACACACTCACACACACACTCTGACATGCTACTTCCATGTTCGTGTCACTGCTGTGCTGAGAAGGATGCACCACTAAAATAATACCACCCTCTGGTGGTCCTTTGGGGGTTCTGGTTGTCGATGAACAGGGCTTAGGGAGCTAACAAATGATCAAAGAAACAAGTGAACTACATGATGTAGTTGGAGACTACAATCTACCATGCATTATTTGGTAAATGGAGCTAATAAAATAACCAGTGAGTTTAGAGACAAGGTAGGTGTCCTAATGAAATGGTTTGTCATAGTGTAGTAAAATTAGTCTTATATAGTCTTATATTGGCATCCAAAATTACGCTTGCCATGTCTTTTAAGATATTTATTAACAACATCATTCAAATCAAATGTCATATATCCAGAAAAGAAAAAAAACTGAAGTAAATTATTGTAGCTCGTGCCTCGTCACAGAAAAACAGGTGCTGATGCTATTAAATGTGGTACAGACTCTCATTAAGGGAATAAAATGTGGCAGTCTCGCAGTGCTGACCTCAATCAGAATTAGCACAGTGACATGCCGAGTGATGGGGAACAGTCATAAACTCTTATGTACCCATAAAGCACGGATCAGTGTGACGTTAGGACTGCTTGTTTATTCCATTTGCGTCGTGTCGTTTGAACTTGTTGTCTTCAGGCCATGAAGTGGAGGGGTCTGTGCGCTTCCTTGGCTAGTGAACAGAGAGGGGGAAGCAGAGGAGAGGGAGAGAGAGGCTTGTCGTGCTGGTCTTTGGAACTGTCAGAGACTTGCCAATCACAGGCCCGCGTTCAGCAGGGAGAGTGTGCTAACCGAGCGTCTCCGTGTACCTGCTAATTCCTGTTTCTGCTGCTCGACTGAGCTAGGCTGCCGCCGGCAGCAGCTACACAACCCCCACGCTCAGCTGCCTGACAGTTTGCTTCTTAACCAAGATGCTGGGGATATAATTAAATCATATTTACCTTTGATACCCAGCCAGCTTTTGTAATTAATTAATTCACCCAGGGTGTGTTTAAATTATATCACTAAGAGAGAAGAATGAAGGAACAGGCCCTTGTGCGCTCTAGGGATGATATGCGACTTTGGCCTGCATCCCCCTCCAGCATAGGCTCCTGATTTCTCTGTGTGTGGGGTGGGGGTTGAGTGCGGTGGCGGTGGAGTGGATATGTCAATGCTTGCTGTACTAAACAGAACCGGACTATTCGTCCCTGAAAACTGCAAGTTTGTGATTGCCTAAAACTAACTGCTAGCTTGTACATCTAGCAAGCTAACTTCTAAGGTTAAATAAATTACTAATTAATTCTCTCCAACTGTAATGGGATAACTCTCATGATTACTGTCCTCTGAAAGTATTATCACTACTCAATATTTCTGTGTTTTTCTATAAAGCAACTACACATCTGTAACAACTGGAAAGTAAAAAAGTAAACCCAGCAGTCCCTTAGTGGTGCCTTATTAATACTTTGAAAGAAATTGCCATTCATCAACATTATTTAAAAGCCATATTTCTATCCTTGCCTTTGAACACATTGCCAGTTATGCTGATTAAAATGATTACCAGCTGATGCTGTTTGAAAAAACAGTAATACAGATCAAAAACAGTAATACAATATTGAATAATGAAAAATGTAAAAGCCTACAGAGCTGTTTCTGAGTTGAGTCTACCCTCTTAAGCTGAGACCAAAGCTTTCTTTTATTCAGCTGGAGAACTTTTAACCATTAGGATTATAATGTTGTGATTAGCTTACTGTATACCTTTACAGTGAAAGGTAGGTAGCACATTCGCGCACAAAAGCCGTACATTTACTTTTTAATGCAGCATTTGTAATTAATAGCTTTCTTGGAGATGTATGTGGAACAATAGTACTGTACATCTTAAAGTCAGTAAACAGAATGTAATTAATGCACAATTTTAAACTATAATGCATTACATAACTCCATTACAGGAAAAAAATGCATTTTATTTGTACCCTGTTGCTCTCACAACTGCTGCTGATTACAACAATTACATGAATAATACTGCTGTGATTAATGTCTAAAACAATATCTGCTGCAGAAATATACTTTTTTTTGATTGCATACTTAGTGCTTACAGCCTGCAAGGTGGTGAATATCACGTTAAAAACAGTAAAGCAACTGCTCTCATTCCCAGTTATTTTTATTTTAAACAAAGTTCATGTTCATGCAGTTATTTAATATGAAGTCAGTTTTGGAATTAATAGTATGGGGGGGGGGAGGTGTATAAAACTAAATGTGGCTCTCTGCTGTGCTTTTAATAATAGCAGGGGTGCAGGTGCAACTGTTAAGGTGCCTATAGGCCCCCAGCCTATTTTCTTCTAGAGACAGGACTGAAGCAGTTAAGGGTTTGAGCTATATGACTAATGACCTCCATGGGCAGGCCGTCTTTAGTCATAGGCAAAGGGCTGTGGCTCGTAGGCTAATGTCTGAGGACATGGGCTTTCTTACACGTTCATACAGCCCTTTAATTTCCCCTGACCTTTCGCTGTGAAGTGGGAAGAGTATTCCAGTTGACGTTGTCATCACGGCACTCCAAAAATAGCTGCGGAGATCCACGGCATCTGCATGATGAATGCGGACACAGGCCACAAAGCTGCCCAGACCACCCGCTCCAAGGCCATGGATCCCTTCAAGCACACAAATGGCTGATAACATACAGGCAAGTACAATATGTGAAGTGCCATTCATTGTCAGTGACAAGCTTAAAGCTTTCAGTATAGATGTCACATTACCGCCACTCACTGTCAGATATCTACTTCCTAATACTTTGAATGTTTTTGAGTGAGACCTTTTTAACCTCTTCTAAAGATGAGTCCATTAGGGTTGTTTTCTGTATATTTACTTAGTTTTGGCTGCATGAACTTTTCTGTCTCGGACTTTACCTGCACGAATAAGATTGTAGTGATGGCCTTGTGTGGTTGCTCCTGAAAACATCAACCATTTTAATCAATGAGCCTTCACTGCCTATTGAATTTATCCTTTAGATTGCTTACCACTCTGCCATGGAGGGAGAAAATACAGCTATATTGTTTTTTTTCCCCCCTCATAAATTACTGCCATGAAATAAAAAGCATCGGAAACCACTACTATAAATTATTGTCGACAAATAATAATGAATCACTTATGGAATTGAGAGACAGTTGATTTATAATTGGAGGCTGACTGCAGCAGGAAATATGGGCAGTGGAGCCAGGAGGATTTGGTGGGTCTGTGAGCTCATACATCATTCTGCACTCAAACCATGCTCTCAAGGCCTGCCACTGTTACATCATGTAGATAGAGGCGCCCCACTCTTCCTGTTCATCGCACACCGCTTAAACCCTCTACTTTTCTTCTTTGAGAGCAAGGGAGCCCCTGTAAGATTGTCTAACATTGGTGTGAGGAAGTATCAAAAGACCATATATACTAGCTGAGAACACTGATGCCTGCTCTCCTTTTTTCATAACAGGTAGACAACTCAGCCCAGGGTAACTCTGTCTATATATTTATTTATATAGAGCCTTTTGTACTATAAAAGTACCATTAGCTGACTTCATGTAATTTAAACCATAAATAATAACAGTATAAACAATGATTTCAGTTGTAAACTGGTGCAAAATGGTAAATGTAATAATTATCCTAATAAATCGTAATTTTAATAAATAAAATATTTTTGAGTAATTTTGAACCCTTTCTATTGGTTGATTTAAGTAGCTTGAGATTCGAATAGTGGTGACATACATATAAATATATATTATATATATAGTTACAGAAAAGTACAACACACTTCAAAGTTCTCCTCATTGTAAATAATTGTACATAAATAAGAAGATAAATATAAGGATTTAAAAAAGAAAATAACAAAAATGGTGACCAAAACAGTGAAAAAGGTTTTAGAATAGATGACATTTGAGCATTGTCCTCCTTTCAGTTAACATATATATATATAGAAAATAATGTTGTTTGGTTTTAATAGTAACTTTATAATATACAGCACCTTTGTAAATAAAATAAAGACTACTGAGTGGGAGTATTGTGGTGATCATGTCTGGCTTGTCTGTATGTATAAACAGCGTATTATATATAAAACTTACCCCATCACCAGCTATGTGAATAATATTTGATTGCAAATCTCACTTAACTTATTTGAAACAAACAACAGCAGAGTGTCATTTGAATCCAACATGCACAGTAATTAGTGAAGGGTGGAAAATGCCTGGGCCTTGTCCTTGGCTGTCTGGTGTAATCTTGAGGATACTCCTCCCATGCTCAAAACCACCCCCCTCTGTCCGGGTGCAGTGGAAGTGATTTATCTCAGCATGAAAAGACTTGTGATAATGCCCCAGCAGGATGAGGCCTAAAGCCTTGCGTATTGAATGCTTCAATGCCGTTTGCATGAAGTTCGCGGCCCTGGAGCAATGATAAATGTCAAGTGCAACAAATGTCCTGTAAATAAGGGCCTCCAGCAGTCAGCCACGACCCAGTCAAAGCCTGCCAGAGACCCAGAGAGCAGGAGTGTGTCCAGACAGAAGCATATCCCCTTCAGGGGAAAAAAGCAAAAACTAACACACACACACACACACACACACACATTTATCTAGTATATCAAAAGAAAAAACACTTTATATAACACTTTTTATAAAGCTAATATTACAATAACAATGTGAATGTCCCCTTTCTTTTATGATTGTATGTCTATGTTGCCTGTGTTCTGGTTCTGCTTGCATCATGAAATGTATTTTGGGTTATTTATGTAGAAATTTTATGTAGCATAGTCTATATATAATGTTCTTTTAAAGAGTGTACAATCTACAGTTTACAGTTATATGCACATATATACTGTTTTATAGCTATGAAGTGGAAAAGAATGAAACAGATTACATAGACCTCAGTGCTGCCATCTTATGGACAATACCAAGGCCTGCACTAACAAAACAGCAGTCTGTGACCACTTAGACAGCCTTTGCTGAATAACACGGCAAATTTAATTTCTACATCCTCACTTGAATATGATATTTGTAGACACATCTGTTAGTAATGTTATTATGATTACAACTCCAACTGGTTAATGAAATACAGCCATATTCATGTGATGAATGTCCATGTCTTTCCGTATATGTCTGCATTACATTCAACAGTGTTCTGTTTAGTAAGACCCGTAATGACTTCTGCTCTAGAATGAAGCTTTTATGTTGGTGATCACATGGAGTAACAATGTGTGTATGTGCTCTTGAACCCAGTGCATGGGACACTGTGTGTGTGTGTGTGTGTGTGTGTGTGTGTGTGTGTGTGTGTGTGTGTGTGTGTGTGCGTGTAGGGACATACCTTGCCCATGTGCTCAGGCAGTGCAGGTCCTGCTGGCAGCCGTTCAGCAGCCACATGTTGGGATGGCTTGAAAGAAGGCAGACAGACAGACATCATGTTCTTTCATTAACACGTGTCAAGTCATCTCCCCGTGATGCACACAGCACAAAACTCATTTCCAAAAGAGAAACATTGCGCATCGCCTCGCCTCTGCTGACTTCTTTACCTCCCTTCCTTTCCTTTTCTTTTTGTCTCGCCTCCGTGAGGCGCCTATATCTAATTTTGAGATGTCATCTAAGGGCTTTAAGTCATTTTGGGATTCAAGTGTGCTCACTTCAAAGTATCGTTTCATTTATCGATTCCTTCCCCTCTGGGCCTGTGCTCTGGGCTGCCAGGGCTGCACAGGGCTCTGTGCTATTAGTCCTCTTATCTGGGGAAGAACAGTGTATATCACAGCATGCAGTGTCATCCGTACTTGATGAGCATGCTTTGCTGTCACCAAGGGAGTCTGAAGGTTAAAACTGAGGATGGAACATAAAAAAAGAAACAAAACATGAATGCGAGGAAAGAACAAACTGTGACATAATGCTTGCTGTGTAGATTATGTCCACATGCTTTTTAATCTGTAGTATCCTCAGACTATGGATACAGGTCCTAGCTAGAGGTGGCTTAAACTGGTTACATTGACTGTTGTGTTTTTTATAATAAACAAATTTATTTGTTTTCCTTTTATAGTATTTCTGAGTGATTACCTGAGTACAGTGAGTTGGTTTTTAGCTTGGTTCAACATTTGCATGGGGTTACTGATTACCTTTTGGGTTTAAATGAATGTTTTATGTGTTGAATTTATGTGAAATGAATGTGTTTAGCACATGACAAGCTTTTCTGTTGCTCACACCTATACATTTGAGCTTTAGAGTTTTTATTTTAGACTGTGATAAGCAGCTGGCATTGTTAAATAATGTTAAACGAGGCTGGATGTACATTCCACTGCGGTTTATTTGTTTTTTAATTTACTGTTCATTTAACAGGGCAGCTACAAGAGCAAATGACATTATGAGTATTCAAATGTAATAACTGTTACATTTTACAGAAGTCACTTTTGCTAAACTATTTTTTTTCTTCTTTTTGATGTATTGCCTCAAAAAAAAGAAAACAACACTTTATTGTTTAAAGTTTGAAGCGACTCTACTTCTGCTGCCAGCTGATTGGGTGTGCTGACGTAATGTCACTTAACAAAGCCAGACTAAATCACACTCACACACACACACACAAACACACACACACACACACACACACACACACACACACACACACACACACACACACACACACACGTATTTACTATAGCATAAAACCTGTACAATGTCTCATGCTCAAACATATCTGTGCATCCACTTTGGTGGATTAAAACTGTGACATAAATTATAGCATGGCTCTATTGACCATATGAGTTGGGGGCCTGGTCCCTCCCTTTGCCTTCCAAATACCCCTGGCAGTTCTTGCTCGTCTCTGGCCTGGTGTGTGGGGCTGCAGGCTCTGCTGTATACCTCCCCCTGCCTCCTCCCCTGCCGGTGACCGCTCTCCCCGGACACGCCTGGATTTATGGACCACTGGCTGCTAGCTGATTAGGGCACAGCTTGTAAAACGTATTTTGGCATGTACAGAGGTTTTAGTAGAGCTCCTCCTGGCATGCCACTGCAATACATCAATAGTAGAAGGTGTGGGGGGGCCTGGAGAAGGAGGGGCAAAGCATCAGTTCCACCCCCTGTTATGTTTAACACCCCCCGACCCCCACTCACACAGTTTGTGCTGTAAGCCCAGTTAAGCCTGATTCACCGTTACTAGATATATACTCTACTTTTTAATCCTGGGCTTTATTCATGGCAGTGTACGCTGGAAGTATCCACATTTTTGAGTAACCGCTGCAGTGAGGTTATGCGTCACAGCTGGGGAAAACTGTACGTTAGTGTAGCCATATACTCCCATAAAGGAAACGGTTCTGACACTGCTGTACACATACACATGATTTATGGCTCCTAACAGGTCCCTACTTCTGTGAGTTAATGAAGCCTGTTTTTCCTGCTTTCTCTCTGGAAGGCGGTCCCTCCCAGCGTCTCCTTTTTCACTGCGCAAAGCAGAAGAGCTCTGCATGGCTGGGCCATCACATAGGAAAATGGAAGGTAACAGTTCACTTTGAGGAACATTGTCAACAAGCAGATTTAAATGGTTTATTCGCTAACACATTAAAGACACGGGTTGGTATATTAGTCATCACATATCATATATTTAGTCATCATTTACTGAAGACTAAAAGGTGCTACTCATGACATTTTGGAAGTAAAAAATAAATAAAAAGTCAACTTTCTCTAATTAAAACCTAGAATAAGAATAGACAGTTGCTGTCAATACACTCATAAGATTTAGACTTTATTTTTATTGTATTCACTGAATGTTGTCAGTATGTTCCAAACAGTGCATGGAAACAGTAACTTTCTAGGAGAAGGAAAAAGTGCCTTTAATACATGTCATATTGGACCATTTCAAATTGCTCTGTTCCCCATGGAATATTCACGTAATATAAAGGATGGGTGTAATTTGTTGAAAACATATCTAATATATTCAGTTTTGCATTTAAAATGCTTTTACTAAATCACAGTTGTGCCCCATATTTGAGTACTGTATATGCACACCATTCACAGAAGATGTGTGTGAAGTCTCCTACCTGTCAGCTCCCCTCCACTGTCATTTATTGCATTGCCCAGTCTAGCCTAACCAGCCTGACTCAATTGTATTATCAGAGCACCACAAGGCCTAAGCTGTCAGGTCTTCTCAAACCATGTGAGATCTAGATTCAATTACAATTAGGGAATGATAAGTCCTTATGTTGTTACTGCACCTCACACGTCACTTGGGAATGTGCCAGCATCACATGAATGGATCTTTTAAGTGCCCTGGAAAGCACAAGACAAGAGTGAGACTAGCAAGGCCACCCTGGGATAGAGGCTTTTCCCTGAGGCTACTCGCCTCTTCAGCCACACTAGAGGCTCATGCGGAGTTGAGCGATGGCTCCGTAGCTGGGCATCTGTGCCAACCAGCCTGCTGGAAGTGCAGGAGAGAATGTGGGAGTGCATGAGAGAAGGCCTTCATCATTACTGTCAAAGCTGGAGAAGCTGGTGGGTGGGTGATTTTACTGTAGAATTTGCAGCTCAGCACAAACCTGAGAGCACCTTACACTATACGGGCTCTACAGCCACTGCTACTGTACGATCCTTTAAAACAAGGCTAGGGGCCGTTTATCAAGAATATTGTCAAGCACGTCCGGTAGGAAGTGGATAAACAATTACTTTCAGCAATCCACCAAAGAGCATTAATGTTATTTATGGCAGCATGTAAATATATAAATTGGGCCACACACCAAATCAAGTCCTCTCCAGGGTGCTGTGTGAGTCATGCTGTCTCACATTAAATCACTGATGCAGATAACAATGGGCATAGTGCGCATATGATAATGCCCTCACTGTAAAATATGCCTCCTACTTAGCCGCATATGAGCGAGTGCGGTGACATATGCCGAGAGGCGCAAATGCTCCTGCAGGATCAATAAACTCCACCAGGTTTTTAGGATTTATGACCATATGCCATCAATCAATTAGGAGCCGACTCATTGTGAGCGCTCAGAAATGCCAATGGGCATTATAGCTGAATCAGAGGGGAGACAAACATTTCTAGGGTGCATAGCCAAATGGAAGACTTTACTGGAGCAAACTTATAACACTTTGTTACGGCTCAACTCAAAGGAGACAGAGAGGGTGTTATAAAATGAGCAGAACGAGAGTCTCTGAGAGTGTGAGAGAAAGGACGAGCTTTCTTCCCGGCTGAAGGAGAAGAGATCTATAACTGTGAAGCGCCTGCTGGACAGAGCTGCTTGCGGCGAAGAGCTGAGGACTACAGCAGGGATACAAATGAGCATGGTGTGCCACCCGAGCCCCTCCCTCAACACACACACACACAGCGACTCATTTGCTAGATCACTCTCTCTCAGCCTATCACTCAAAAGCAGTAGCTTTCAGCGCGCCACTGATAATCATACATATTCGATGTGCTGGCAGGCCATAAATCTGAGTCGCTATTTCATCTTCCAGTCATTCATCAATCACGTGGGCTGAGCTGGATGGAGAACAGGCTGCTTCACAATATATCAAATTAGTACCTGGGATGTTTACCAAGATAATGCAAGACAACAAGATGGGGTGAAATATGGCCCTGCAGCATTCCCCAAATTAAAAGGCTTCCTGGCCGTACATGAAGTTCTGAATCTTCAGCCTGTGTGTGTGTGTGTGTGTGTGTGTGTGTGTGTCTCAACCTCCCCACTGAAAGTGAGCTCACAGGCATTGATCCAAATTACAGGATACAATTGAATAGTGAATAGATACACATTTTAAATCAGAGTCTGCAAAATATCAACAATAATCACATATTTGAGGATGCAATATCATGGGATGTCGCTAAAGCAAATGTAGCGCATTTTCTGTGTATATTTCCCATAATTAGATCTGGAATGAAGCTGGAAAAGGTAAGGAACTGCTGTTTCTCTTGAATGGAGCCAAAAATCAATAGAAAAATTCCAATATCTCATTTCGTTGCTCTTGGGCAATAAATGAAATGAAATATTAAATTCGATTTAGCTATGTGTGCAGTTTTAGGAGAAGGATGAAGTAATAAATTCCCAGACTCATGCACAAACCCTGCCATCTCTTACCCGATGAGACAAGAAGTGTAGATTCTACTTATTAGTGTGTCAGAACGTGCTCAATAATTAAAAGGCAAAGCAGACGCTCACATTATAAACTATGACAAACTGAGAGAGAGCTGTCTGGCTGTGCAGTTGGCGGCAGCATAGGCAGAAGTGACAGCAATAAGAAGATCAAATGCCAGACTACTAATTAAGTACCCTGGTGGTTAATTGAAAAATGGGCAAACTGTTTTGAATATGATCAGGCAGTTCAGTGACAAGCTATTGTTCCTTACATGCAATTTGTCCTCATTACTGTATGGACATCTGTTTCTTTATGCTCCTCGGATCAAATGCTGAAGTGAAATCCAGAAGTTCTGAAATGGCTTTAGTGAATGCTGGAAGTAGGCCTAGTCTTTCTCCCTGGTTTCATTTCAATACGTAGGCCCAGGACTGCTACGCTGCACTATGGGGTGAAATGGATGCTCTCATTGGGACTGTAATCCATTTTGATCTGACTGGATTCATTAAGGGCAGTTAGCCACTAATAATTTGTGCAGATTACTGTATATAATTCACTGTGCAGACACTCTTCTTGATGCCGGCGCACATTTTTTACCCCTCCCTTCCTTTTACGCATATACACACACGTTTGACACTGAAGGGGCTTTTGATCTATTACATGTCGGGTATTTATGGTAAGGGTATGAGGAATGCTTTGCGCTGAATTGAATCTCCTGGCCTGTATGCAGTGTGTATCAGGCTGTCTCAGGAGGGCATTCTCTGCTTTACCAGTGTCAGCTCCAATCAGATCCTGAGCTGAAGAGCAGAGATGTAAACAGAGCACAAACCGCAGAGATTCCCCATGGAGTGAAAATGACACACTTGCAATCAAAAGACCAAACACTGAGAGATTACCATCAGTTACTACTGCTCATATCCCTGTGGTGTGTAGCTTAGAGAGGAACTGCAGATGACCCAACTCTGAGTCCTACATGGCGCAGCGCTGTTTGCTTCTCAGTGCATGTCAGCAAAGGTAGATCAAAGTACCATCAAAGCACGTTCATTGCAGTGTGTATGTTAGTGGATAGTGGTACCATTTTTGTTTGTTTTGTATTGTCGTTTTGCTTTCCTGCAAAATGAAACTATGACTGTCACTGTGAGGTTAAAGCAAAGAATGTATTCTCAATATTTACAACTGGTGGGAGTCACTAAAAGCCCCATCATACAATATAATAGGATTATACTTCTGACTTTTAATGATTTGTGATTTTTTTAAGTCAGCTTTAAGTGCAGTTTCAAGATATTAAGAACCACAGAGTTCACTTTCAAAACACACATATAAAAAATCTTTCAGATTTGAACAAAGTGAGCATCATGATGGAATAGTGTGTCATTTAACAGCAAAAGGGTTTGATTACTGGTGGGGTTGGCTGAAGATCCTTTCTATGTGGAGTTCTCCTCCAGGTGCTCCGGGTTCCTCCCACAGTATAAAGACATCAGGGGTACTGGAGATGCCCCTGGTTGTGAGTGTGTGTGAACATGTTTGTCTATTTGTTGGCCTTACCCTCCAGGGTGTTATATAAACATCTATAAAACCATCAAAACAGATTATTTTATAGAAAAATCTATCATTTAAATCAGTATGAGTATCAGTATCAGTACCAAGAATAGTTTACTTGTGCTCTGTTTAGTGCATGTATATGGCATAAATCGTAATAGTAAAGTGGCGTTTGGCAATCGCCCTTATCCAGAGTGACTTACAGACAGTCATTAGTTACAGGGACAGCTTCCCTGGAGCAGCTGAGGGTTAAGTGTCTTGCTCAAGGACAAAATGGTGGAAAGCAGTGGTTTGAACCTGCAACTTTGTGGTCTTTGGGTTCAGTGTTTTACCCACAAGGCTACTACCACCATATGAAGTGAAAGTGATCATCATTCGGTCATACGTGAACACACCACTGCACACAGTGTGAACAGCACGAAATTCAACCTCTGCATTTAACCCATT
>JBBPDB010000146.1:12458491-12473491 GCA_037974465.1 Brachypetersius altus
GGGGGCAGCCATGAACACGGCGCCCGGGGAGCAGTGTGTGGGGACGGTACCTTGCTCAGGGTACCTCAGCGGTGCCTTGGGGATTGAACCTGGACTTTCTGGTCGCAGGGCGGATGCCTTAACCACTAGGCCACCCAACTGCCCCAGTAGGAGAAATAAATTGTGATACATTATTATAAGAAGAGGAAGGCTCCAATATTTCTTAATATGTATTTAATACAGCACACCAGCTTTGTAATGGTGCTCTCTGTAACTGTAAATGTGTGTTTGTATCTTGATGTTCACTCCCTGTGCTGTTTCTGTCTCATTACAACTATGTCACTGCAGATATCCTCGGTATATCTGAAATGAAACATTTAACAGACACTTCTATTACATTATTTTAGCTAGGTAGCTAATAAATCTTCCTGTAAAGACTTCTGGGTTACAGCTCAGATAAATTAGCTATAATTAACTCTATATCAGTTAGCTAGCACCTTAAAAAAGAAAGACAAGTTAATGTTCATATTTAATTTCCTACTGAATATATCTTAACATGATTTATACTTAATATCTTGTCGATGTGGTAATTACCTAGCTTGCTACCAAGCTCTATAGCTTAATTTTTTAGTGAACTAAAAGGGATCGGTAGTTGGTGCTGACACGTTGGAGACTGGGAAATTCCGATCTGTGACTCAAAAAATATTTTTACACGCATAGCTGTGTCAAATTTTGTCCTTGGAAACGTATGCAGAAATTCATTACTTGGTTATTGATGTGATTCAAACTAACAAAAGCAGTTTTAAACTTTTCTATTCATTGTGAAGTAAGATTGAGGGTGTTACTGCAGACATCCATTCTGAGTTGATCCTGTAAATGCATGTTTTTTGAAAGTTTTCTGTTGCAGCATAAATAACTAGTCTAAAAGGCAATGTTTTTAATTATTTGGTCATTTGGCAGTGGCAATGATTTGCCTCTTGCTACTATAATTTCTCACTAATTAGGATTTATAGATGAGCTACTAAGCTTTAAAATATATGTTGGTAAACTTAGGGACATAGGACTGCACTGGATCTTTTAACACCAAATTAGTGCAAAGAAGTGCCTTTTTACTTTGTAAAAATTAAAAACAGGGGTCTGTATTGTGCACATAACTCAGTTTTGAGAAACTGAATTGTAAGCCCTGATACTGTATGACAAATTGTGATGCAGTACAAAAACTATGCATTTTGACTTCCTATTAGACTATGTATGAACTACATGTCAAGTTAAAATATAAATCATACACTAATAAAACATTAACACATTACTGGACCTCTGTGTATCAACACTATCTTTTAAATATGGCAGCATTATGTTGCTTTATTTTCACCTCCCAGTCCTGTTCTATATGTACATCAGTACTATGTGAGTCACAGAGAGAGGCATACTTTTTAAACATATGGCCCCCATATCAGTGGATCAAAAGCAAACAGATAAACGGCTGATCTATTGTGCCTTGGTCAGTATTTTTCATCATTACTTGAGGTACTGGAGATCTAACAAGAGCTATAGAAGTTATTGCACATGTGGTTTACTCCTGTTCTCTCAACAGGAGGATTGCAGTTTGAATGCCAACAAATCAGGCTCTCATATTGAAAAAAATCACAGCTGTAGCATTAGCTGTCTCAAAAAGAAATTGTTTGGTGCTTTAAGGGGTTTACTCTAGAGTGTTTGGGAGATATTTGTGGAAAATTAAAAAAAAACATTTTCATTGTGATAGAACTAATCTAAACTAAATTAGTCTTTTGTAATTGTATCAGGGGCGGTTTCTATAATACTACAAGTGAAACAATGTTTCACCAAGAAAACTAATTCATAAAACAACTTCAAAAACTGATTGGTGTGAAATGAAAAAATGCTCATACAAATAAGGTTGCTCTCCTAATTTCAGCTCCTCACAATAGCATTACAGTTGTATACGGCTCTGGTCAAAAACGCGAAACAGCACCTCCCGCCTTCAACCGTGGTGAAACAGAGAATTTCAGTTAAACATGTTTCACTAGCGTCCGCATTCATTTCAGTGTAAATCATTTCAGACCCTGGCAACTCGTGCATTTTCCAAGTTTCAATGGACTCTAATGGTAAATAAGTCCCACCCATGAAACAAGTGACTGCCTACTGTGATTGGATAGTTCTCCACTTCAAAATGACTGACATAACACTGTGGCCAATCATCACTTTGTTTACATTTCGTTCTATTTGATATACTGAGCACTGACCTTGAGTGTGAGACTGAAGCTTCATACATAACAAAATGTGTAGCATATAATTTACTAGTATTTATTAATAATATTTCATTTTTTTCTATTATTTGTCTAAGAGTACACAGAAGCAAGGGCACAGACCGCTTGCTAGCAATCCCCACCACCACCCAGCCAAGCTGTGAACTGGTGAAATCCTTGGAAAAAAAATCCCTGCTGGTATGACAGAATGATTTACAACTTCACCAAGAAGACCAGGGTAGAATTAATTTATCAGGTGAGAAAGGTTAGATATGTTTTCTTGGGATTTAGAAATGTAGTTAATTATGTACTGTTGAAATGTTTTTAAGGTATGCACAATAAAATATATTTTATATGTTTTAAGAGTAAGTCTTTGAGAACAGGTTTCTCAACTCCTACAGTAAACTAATTCTGCATTGCACTAGGTGCAAACAACCATAGTCTTGTTGAGGTTTCCATTGGGAAGCTTCTTAAAAGTAAATTTTCCCTGAAGCAAACCCGGCGACTTCATAGCTGCATCAGTGTTAGCACGTCACGTTTGATGTGGTAATTTCACAATAGGCATACACACAGGTTCGAAGACTCGTTCTCGCCCCCTACAGTGCAATTCGGCTAGGTATACATCCGCGCTGAAATATCAAGGTGAAAGTCATCATAGCTTGGGTAGTATAGACCCAGCTCCCAACCCAACTTTGTGAAAAGATTAACGGCGATTTTTTTTTCGCCCGATAAGAGTCTCACGTCAACGCAGCACGTTAACGCTGATAATGGCCCACCACTAATAAATATATAAATATTTTTGTGAGTGCAGAATGATGAGGAATGTTGGTTCCTCTGTTGAACTTGGTGACATGAGCATGTACAGAGGTGGATAAAGTTGAAAGTACTGTATCAAAAAGTACAAAACAATCATCCTTGAGTCAATAACTATCTACACGTAAATGTAGCTGAAAACATAAAAAATAAATGCTTCAGAACAACTCTTTTGTTTTGTTTTCCATTACAGTAAGCTTAATGTTGATCAGGAGCTGATCACATAACACAGATTAGTGAGTCTTATGTTCATAACACACATATATATTTTGTATGCATACATATTTTTAACCACTGCAGTTTAATACATCATTTAGTCTCAAGGAAAAGTATAGTAACAGTTCAACCAATATGTATTTAAATACATTCAAATCATAGGTATGTGTGACCTAACCCATAGCTTAACTGTACATTAATCTTAAACCTAATCCTAACCCTGCTATTGATCAGGTACAATTCAAACAGATAGTTTGATAACCACTGAAGTATCTAGAGGGAATCTTGGAATTAAATGTAGCTGAAACCACAAAAGCAAAACATTTTGAGATTACTAAACAACTGAGTGCACGTTGAGGTAAGAGTGTGATGATTTAAGTGTGTAGTTTGCATGTTGCTAATTAATGAAACTTTTGTTACTTGTTATCTACATTAACCTTAACTCCACTATAAAACTGAAGATGCAATTGTCAGACATTTCCTGGGTCTGTGCCTATGTTTTCAATAAGCAGAAAACTGATTTTGTTTGACGCATCACTTCACTCTTTACTTCAAATCCAATTAACAAAAAAAATCATAATTTTCTCTGCACTGCACTTATTTTACTCAACATACTGATTTTTTCACAGAATTACAAAATACCACTGCCAGTATAAAGCTTAATGTTAATGTGTATTGGAATTCAGTAATCTGTGTGAATGCACAGTGTGATGCCGCCATTTTTGTTAAATTGTTTCCTCTAGTAAGAAATCTCCCTCAGTCAATAGAGCTCCTTCTTTCCGATATCTCTCTGATGAACTTTCACTCCTTTAACTACTGCACTGACAGATGCATAGCAAGTAGAGCTCTGTCCAGGCCGACTGATGTGAAAGTCAATGAAAGCCACATAACACTGTATCTTCTTTTACATTAACGACACTTACACTATTGGATTCCTATCGATGTCCTCGGGGCGCTTATTATTTTGAAAATCATTCGAAGTAATTAGCTAAGCAGTTTTCCCCTCAAAGTGAATGTATACTACAGACTATGACATAGGGAATAGTCCCAAATGTGAAAGAATATTCTGAGTATTATTAATAGCTATAATTATTGTATTATTAATGTAATTTCAATGTTCAAATGTAAACGGGCTTGGTAGTGTATCACTGGGTTTAAACTCCACATCAGGAACTAGGCAATACAATTACCTTATTTAAATCATTCATTTATATATTTATCATCTGAGCCACTTATCCTTTATCAGGGTCGCAGGGGTGCTGGAGCAAAAGTCCATCATAGGGTAGACACATAGACAAACACATCCACACACACACACAAACACATCTATAAGCAATTTAGCACCTCAAATTCACTTTGACATACATGTCTTTGGACTGTGGGAGGAAACCGGTGGAAAGCCACTCAGACATGGCGAGAACATGCAGACTTCACACTGGAACCTTTAGCCATCCCAGCCAGGAACTGAACCCAGGACTTTCTTGCTGCAATCTGTTGCAGGATAGTTTTGTTGATGCATTGCCTGTGTTCCATAGTTCTAGCTATCTTACCCATAAGAACTGAATGTAATTAGTTATACGTTATACTTATTGTGATGTCTTCAAGTATTGTTAATTAATTAATTAAACTGAAGACTGAAATTAACTGTTTCTGTGCTGCTAGTGATCAAGGTGCTCCCGGGCTGCTACATTAGAGCACCTGATAATATTGGATAAGACAAGATACGATAGCACTTTATTAGTCTCACAGGTGGGAGATTTACTACAGTACAGCACAACCAATAGTATAAAAACTATACAACATAACAGTATAAAAAACTGTACACTATACAAAAATATTTCCATTCTCAAGTTTGTGTGCATGTATATGACTATAACAATATATATTCTACTCAAAAGCTACTAAAAAGTTACAGATGGATAACACAGGTATGTGTGTGACAACTGCCTGAATTTTATATTAAACCTTAGTATCTGTTAGAAGTATGAAATCGACTGACTCGTTAAAGGCAGATCCATCTTACCCATCACACCCTGAGCATTCATCTCAGTGGCCAGTAATTGCTGTATTAAAAAATGCTCAGTCCAGTTCTTTTGTCAGCAAGCATCCTCTAAGACCATGCTGCAGAAGGAGAGTTGTACTGTATCCCTATGAATCCCCTTTCAGATTACGAATCTAATTTGCAGAGACGAATGCGTTCTATTTCAGTTTGCTGCGATCGGAGACTGCTGTGCCAGAGAACGACATTGCCTCCTGATTATTGAATTTTTATGGTCATGTAATTAATTGCAGATTCCCTGTTTTGTCCTACTTCTTTCTCCCTGACATTTTAATTTCGACAGAAAGCCACGCTCTCCATGCAGCCTTTCTCTGGAGATCCTAATGGCCTATAAAACACAATGACTTATAGATATGGGGCAGACTTCACTTCACCGGTGATTGTTTGAAACCTTGCTGATCACATGGAATTTATCCCGCTTCCTCCTAACCTCCAGAATTCATTTCTTGTCAATTAAATTGTGGCTACAATATCCCCGTCAGATGGATGGGAATCTATCAATGTGTCATCGACCAGGAATTCATTATTAGAGGCAACCTGGAAAATTTTCAGAAGCAGTGCAGAGGCCATTATTTCTGAAAGACGATTGTCATTACTTGTCCAAGGGAGCGTCCTTGGCTCCCCTCATATACTCCGTGTTGTATTTAAGAGCCATGAAAATCAATCCGTCTATTAGCTGGATCTTTGAGACGACAGACCTGAATGCTTATGTCAAACCAACCGCCCAAGTGCCACTGGCTACATTCGATTCCGTGCCAGTGAGACGTGGGACGGAAAGTAGCTGTCACCCCAACAGTCACCTCTTCCAGGTGCTGTGGTACTTGATTGGTTGCTTTTGAAAAAGGTATTTATCTCTAGTTTTGAGGCACTGAGGAAAACTTCATCACTTTGCCAATACTTATTGACTGCTGTAGATGTTTCACTACTGCGGTTAGCATTGATCAGCCATCACTTCATGACATCTCAGGCAGATCATTATACTGGATTTTTGTACTGCTGTTTTTACAGTCTAGCCATAAACTCCACGCTTTTTTGGTTCAAACAAAAAAGGTTTGTTTATGTTTTACTCAAGTCATTCTTAAATTTAGCAAGTTAAACATACCTCATAATTTACTGTGTGTGTGCTGGTAGGGAATAATAAATAGGGGTAGCTAAGGCATGCATTGATTTTTCAGTGCCTACTCACTCTGTGAGACACTGATCTTTTTCTGTAGTATTTGTGAGCAGTTTAATACATGTCCCCAAGAGAGAGATCCATCTAAGAAAATTTATTTTTTCTCCTGCGACCGCGCCTTGCTACTCCTCGTCATTGTGTTGTTTTTCTGCTGTGTAAGCACAAGTCCTCACACCACACATCACTCCTAAAAGCTAGGCCTAACCTTCAGCTTCTCTGTCTGCTCCCCCCGTTCGGATCACAATAATGAGTGCAGCAGTTATCATATTTCAGGCCTAATTGGACGACGGTTTGGAGGCAAGAGTTCCTCTGTGACATTGTTAGGCATTGGGATGCCTTTTTCTGTCGCAGAGAGCGAAGTGTAATTGCTATTGAAAATGAAAAGAGCAGTGCCATAGATGTATGCAAAGCACAGTGGTGGACCAAAGGCTGTAGTAGTGAAGGGACACTTTGTCCAGGTTATACACAGTCTCGCCAAAGCACTAGCAGTGTCAGCAAAGATCATAAAAGTGATCTATCGCTGCATATGAAATGACCAGATTTTTGTTTAATAGGGTTATAGAGGGAAAGAATACTGAAAAACTATATTCAAAGAGCACTCCAGAGGTGGTGCAGTTCTACCACTGCAAGTTAAAAGAATCTTTTCTCATAATCAAGTATACTTTTTGGCTGATGCTAATTATTTTTCAAGAATGTATTTATTTTGTGTCATATTCACCTGAAGAATTCTGTTTTAAAACTTCGAAACATGCTGAATTCACTTTATTTCTTTCGTATGTGAATAGATGGTGGCAAAATACATATTATATATACTGTATATTATATATACATTTTATATATTCAGAAATTGAGCAAATTATTGTCCTGTTATATTGAAATTTCATTTGGAATCTTCCTATCAAAGATGTGAACCTCTGGCTGGAATCGTTAGTCAGAGCAGTAAATTGGGCTTGGTCTTTTGCTCTAGCACCCTCTTCAAAAGGCAGATCTATGGGCCGATTTCCTAGCCAGCCAGTCATGAAGAACCAGGAGATGTAAATGTCAGTCTGGCTCTCCTTTACACTCAATAAAGGCTGGAATTGGGGCTTCCTCTACCCCAGTCGATTGCCCATCTAATGAGGAAAGGCTTTACCATAACTCTAAAAGATTCACTGCTGTTTACATTGCTGTGGGAGGGCCTTGCAAAGTAATAATTCCAAGTGGATAAATGCTTTCCCGATAACAAGCTGAAATAACCTGTCTGGAATAAGTTGAAGTAGACAAGAAGAATCATGCAATTAGTGATTATGGAGGACAGATCATGAGACAAGAATTAAAAAAGAACAGAACATGATCTGAGCTCTTCGCGAATTTCTGCCTCTCCGAAAAGAATTTTCTGTCGTGTTTTTCAGACAGGTGAGTCATTAGTCACAGGCACCTAACTCAGCCATGGCCCCTGGTCTGTCCTTAACTGTGTTTTAACACTAACATTAAGCTCGTTAATGTAATTGAAGTCACATGGAGGACCCTGTGATAGATGGCACTTTTGGAATGGGATAGAGGAGTAATCTCAGTTTATCTTCCCTCCAAGTGAGTGCTCTTTGGCCTGAGAGTGTAGTGGAGGCCATTTGAGATCGGGGGAGCAGATACTAATGCAATGGATTCAGCAGATGAGACCACCAATCACTATAAGCATGCAGCCACTCAGAGGAGCCATTTTCTCCACCCTATCCTTTTCTAGGAAGATGTTCAGAAAATGTAAATCAAGATGAAAAAGAAGGAGTCCTATTTATCCCCCAACTGTTAAGAAGAAAATGTCCGAATAAAGCAAATTGAATGAGATTAGTCACTTGAATCGAAACTTTATCCCCATGAAATGTGCTATATTTATCTTCAGATAGTACATTGTGATGCTATTTAATTGCAATCCCATTAAAATACAGTATTAAAATCACTTGGTCAGTAAGGAAAGGCCATGTTTCATGTACAAAGCATTAATAAGTATTGACTTTAGCAATAAGAGACATTGCTAGTGTAAACATTACAGATCATGATTACGTTTTTAATATCATAAACACCACGGCGTCAGGTTTATATATGACTAGTGACATCACATCTTAGTTAGCTGTTGAATACTTCGTGCCTGGGCCTGGTCTCTCCAGCACATTTTCTTTAGTGCAAATGCATCATTTAAGCCATTACCAGTCGCGAGCTCTTTCATTAGAATGAACTATATCATCCTTTCCCCAAGTGGCCTGGGGAGCGCTCAGCTGGGAGAATACATCTTACTAAGGGAATGTATTGAAGGCAGCAACATGCCTAGGTAAAGTATTACTTAATTTATACTGCTAATGCATAACATTGATTCTCTGTGGAGAAAATAAAGGACAACATATTTTTGGTGCTTACATCATTAAGTTTAATAATTTAGGAGCAGTTAGCATGATAATAAATATACTTAAAGAACTTAAGCCGGGTTTGATGATGAATGCAATTAGAAAACCTGGCACTTGCATAAAAGAGTAATATGAATGAGTATGGAAATTAATTAGAGCTGGGCCTATAGTACACCCTGCAGTGCTGCTGTTGAAATAAGGGGAATGAAATCCTTACCAAGGAGTTCCAGGCTGAATGCTAACAACCTGATGAAGTTTCCCCAGACTCCATTTTACCACACAAAATAAATGACATTGCCGAGAACCGCCTCCTATTTATCTCTCACCTCACAGACCATCCAGCGCAATCAAATTAACAGGCATCCAAACTGATAATGCCCATCTCTTTTTTTTATCGGCCGTTAGGATGCATAGCCCCCATATATTAGCTCTCCTGTTCACAACGACTCATTAACAGGGATATAATGGGAAAAATAAAAGTGCTGGGGAAGATGGAGGGCCTCTGATGTATCAGCTCTTCTGAAGCAGTTCAGTGGTCTGCTGGTTTTATTTACCCATTTCTAGCCTCAAAGCCTCCAGGATGGAAATTGCCTGAGGATATGTGGGTACATTGCTCATCATGTAACCCCTTATATATGCGAAACCTCCAAAGATCTGTCTTGGTGTAAATTGCTTCTGTTTTGTTGACATGAAAATGAGCCCACTTACAAGACATATAGTTGTAGTGCTGCCTTTGGTAGCATTCAAGAAAAGAGCCCAGAGAAGAAGTAGCATCCCCATGAACTTGAGAAATGCAAGAAATATGCATTTGAAGGAAAGCATATTCAGCAACATTATGTTCTAACAGGCCACGCAACAAACCAGCCTCTATAACAACAGTAACAGTGTTAGACACAGCTAGACCCTCAACATTGGCCTTTGTAGAAATTCATTCATTCTCTTTATTGGTATCATATGTCAAACAGACAGCTTTATTTTGGCCTTTCAGAGTTTGCATGGGTAGCACTACTGTGCATGAGAGAGGTAGCACAACCACCATAAGTGTACACACAGTCTCACCACAAACTGGGTTTAGTAGTTGACTGCAGACCTGTGGGTAATATGTGGGTTTTGACACTGTTAATATTTAAAGGAAAGACCTTGTAACTGTAAAAGGCAGAGTGAGAGTAGAGAGAGCACAGCTTCCTCAAGCAGAATTTTAGACCCTGCCAAAAGATTAATACACTGGCCTTGAAAAAATGAAAATCAAACAAGGTATCAAAATACTCCCGAGGTCTAAGCATGGGAGCCTGCTATTGGGTGTGCGTTTGGTTTTATGATATCATTGCTGTTTTATGGGCTGATGCCATTGAGAATGCAATGCAGATCTGAATGCCAGGTTGGTGTAATCTCCTGCATACTACATAAATCTGCTTCACTGATTTCCAGAATCAGATACATGGACGAGGAGCCTCCTTTTTTGAAAAGTGATAAGTACAGCTCTAAACATTTATTGCTGTTACTCAGTCTCAGTGGACCCCTGGTATTAATGCCTCTTAGCATCATGTAACACTTCTACGTGTGAGTGAATGCACAAATGTGTTGGAGGTCCCGCTGAGTAAGTTTACGCAGGCCGTAAATCATAGGCCAGGCCAGCTGGCTGTCTGCTCTGGCCAGGTGGAGCTGTCATGTTGGCAGCTTGAGTCATGCAGAGGGGCAACCAGATCTAGGGAGAGGCATGCACTCTTGTCTTTCTGCTCTCACGTCAATCGGTGCTTACCATGTGCTTTTTTTAACTGATACTTTAGATAAGAGATTAGTATGTTTAACCTTTGGGGGTGTAGTAAATAAACCCCAATAAACAGAAGCATAAAAATATGGAGGAAGACGTTTGCATTTTGCGGCTCTCTTTACGTCCAGACACTGTCTGCGGCCAAGGCCTGTGGATTATTTCACCTGTGATGGAGAGGTTATGTTTCACTCAAAGAACCCTGGGCGATCCAATCCTTCCAGATGCTTGGCTAATAGGAAAAACAAAACTGCATGCTCGTATGTCTTCATCGGCCATTGAGTGCATTAACATTTAGCTGCTGTCTGGCTCTTTCCATGTACAAGTGATAAATAGGGAAAGAAACATGTGACTTCAGAGAATGCACCAACAGTGAGTCTTTATAGCCCATTAATGACGTGTACTCTGAAGTGTGCGTATTAAAAACATCAATCATTTTCATTAGCCATACTATATTTATAATGCAGTGGTCTCTTAGCAAACATTCCAAATCTATTGTTTCCACTGACCCTGCATTCATAGGAAGTGATAGTCCACATGCAAGGTCAGGAGAAAATTTACAGGTTACAGTTTTTCTAATCAAGAATAATAATATAATTGTAAACACATTTATGATAATAGTACACATGTTTCTTTGAGGAGATTACTGGAGAAAGCCAAGAGAGCTTTTCAGATTGCTGCTTGGAATGACCTGGAATCAACTTCAGTTTCAATTTCTTGCATCTAGACCACAGCTTGCTCAGTCCCATATAGACCAGCACTTAGTTGCAGAACCTGACCACTTTTAGGGGAACATAAAAAAATGATTGAGTTTTTCCATTGCACTACAGAGGCAGATCATATGTGAGCTACACCAGTCTCAGCTTTCCATCCATCCATTTTGAAGTAGCTCTGACAGCCAAGCATCCGCACCTCCACAAGCTGACAAGTGTCCTGTAAAGCGGACAGGAATGCCAGTGCTGTGGATTAGCGCCCCCACTATGGCCAAAGGTGCTCCGAGGAGGGGGTTTAAGGAGGCGTTAGAAGCGGGAAGAGAGTGACACAACCCTCCAAGTCTCTTAATCTGTGCAGCAGAGAGAGAAAAGAATGGGCTAGATTTGAGTGGTATCTCTGTCAGGGGCTAGACGAGCAAGCTAACAATCGCTCTGTAAATATTTGAGAATGACTGATGTTGACAAACCATGCCTGTGGCAGGCCTCCTCTCAAGTTCATTGTGTAGTGTTTTTTGAAGAGGGAGACTGTCGGTTATAACTCTATCCCGTCAGGCTGAAAAGCTTTCACAGGAGTGTTAATTTTTGCTGAAGAAAAGATGATATTAAGGAAGGTATGCCATGGTCATTGTATACCAAGGAACTTTGAAAAGTACACATCTTATAGATTTCCACAACAAAATAGGTTCTACACATTACCAAAATATGATTTAAAACTGCAGTGCAAGCATGTTGGTGCTTAATAGAGCCGTTTAAAATTTTTTTTTTCATAAATAGACCAAAAAACCTATTGTTGCCATAGTCTTAAAGGTCATCAGACAGTACGTTCCTTACATGTGATGTTCGAGGAATAATGTTTACATTCAATGAAGGTCTTTAGACACATACACGGTATATAAAAATATTTCTATAAAGAGGCACACACTGAAAGAAGCATTAGAGAATCAAAAATACATACTCCATGGCACCACCTCAAAGAAACCTTTTTGGCACCTTTATTTTTAAGAGTGTTCTGTGGTTGTTATGACTGTTTGGTAAGAGACAGCTTGCAGATGTAAATATAGAAGTCGGGCCTTCATGTTCCCACATCAGGCAGAGCTGAGGGCCAAATGGAGATTGGGTGTCACATTACTGTACAATATGATTAATTATTATTGAGTGAGGATCTGGCCATCACTATAGATCTGTCGTGGCTCAGCACTGTGACAGAGGTGAAATAACCCCTCCCCCAACTTGTAACAAGTCAGACAACAGGCAAGCAATTTTTATAGTTAATGTACGTATTTTCAAAGGTTTGGAAGTCCCTTCGCTAGTCTATAAATCTGAAAACAAATCAGCATGGCCTTTCTTGGATTTCAGATGTCAATCAAACTGTCAAATGGAGCTGGTTCTACGTGTCCCTTACCCTGTCTCCACTTCGCCAGCAAGTGTAAATCCTCCGAAAGACCAATGCCTTCTGTCTTTATTACCGCTCTTTCATTATTTCATTTGACAACCATCTCTTCTCAGCCTTGATCCTTTTCAGCTTATGTAATAGTTCCCCTTATAAAAAGCAAAAGTGACATTTATGGGAAAACTTGATGTGGCATTGACATCTTATTTTAGGGCCTCACTAAAGACAGTATGATGTTCTTTTCTGAAGATGAGGCTTAATGGGGTGTTGCATTTAAAGAGCCTCAAGACACTCACCACCGCTGACGTCTCTCTTCACTAATGGCTGCCTAGGAGTGCTTGGCTGCAGTAATGCCTAGGTGAACCTGTGGTGGTGCTGTTTCCCATGGCCAGAGAAGGGGCAGAGGAAATCATGGTCATATGCTGGTGCTATTGATAGCACGCAGAGCTCTGTTTTCCCCTCTGTTTAGTGCCGCATTCCTTTTGGCAGGATTTATGAAAACAGCAGTGACAACATGTCCTGTCGCTCTTTAAGAACTGCATGACTGCCTGGCTCTGCAATAAAGCAGTCAGTTATTAATAGTGGACATGGGAACACATGTAAATTATCAGTCCCTCGCCTGAAGTGAAATTCACCTCTTCTGTTTATCAAACTCCAGGCTCTCAAGAGCAGCCTGTGCTGCAAAGTGCAGAGGTGAATGATCTGGACTCTGCTGTGGCAGCACACTTGCGGAAGGTGTCTGCATTGCATAAATGAAACCTTCGTATGTGCTCAGCTGAGAATTTCTCTGGAGCGCTGCTTGTCAGATCACATTATTAAGCTAGCCACTGGGTTTGTCTTGAAACCCAGCAAGGCTATTTTGATGGCGGATGACCTGAGGGCCTGGAGGAGTACAGAGAGAGGTGTGAAGGACATGTGCTGGGTGAATGGGTGAATGTGAGGAACGTCATGCATGTGTTCGGGCACTGCTTACGCCAATGCCCAAGTGTTTGCATTTACAATTCACCCCGATGCTACTAAATAGCCTATTGAGCAAAGCACTGCCTTCAAGAAAGTCTTATTGCAACCTGTGATAGTAATGGTTGAAATTTTATGGCGGCCACACTCTTGAAATAATATGGGCCTCCCATGTGTGGGCACGTTGGTCTGAGATTGGTAAAGCGATACACAGCTAATATAAGCTATTGCTCTACATGCATTGAAAGAATTAAGAAAATTGCGAAGTTTACGATACATAATGTTGCTTGGGGACTGCAGATCCTGCCAAGCAGAGGCTGCCAGAATCAGTCTGGGAATGGACTCAGGGTTTTAAAGTGTACAGATTACCCCCTTAGGTCTCTGTTTATGAAAATATGATTTACAAGGAAAATTCTGCAAAGCTATAATTGTTCTCTGATCTGGGTTCAGCGACTGGGAGCTAACAGGGGAAGCGGCCGTAAAGACAGGCCTGGAGTCCCTGCTGATCTCAGAACATCTGCTCCACCATTTACCAGGCTAATAGATCAGCCCAGAGAATAGGTGCAGGTGTTTTCTGCCCAAGCCAAAAAACATCAAAACCAGATCCGTGTCCAGCTCCAGCACCAGCATGCAGTTGAGCGGGAATGACTCATGGCCTCTCACAGATAATAAAACAAGCATGAAGTTTGCTTAAGGTACAGGTGTGGGGGTGGGGGTAGGGGTGGGGGGTGGTTTGCACTGTGCAGAGGAGAAACAAATCCACACCCTGTTTGGGAATATAGTAATTGAATGCAGATGGGAGGAGGTAAATGAAAGAATTTCACAAATATCTCAGTGGAATACCTAATGGGAATGGGACAGAAAAGGAAATTAAAAATTATTGGAAGCAGATGGACTGTTCTTTGAGTTTTTCGGGGAAATTTATTAGTGCCGTGAAAGAAATGTGTCTGTTTATTTTGCATTGCCATGAAATTAATGGCCTGCTGAGTTGTGCTGGTGTTAGTTTATGACTGCTATACCATTAGTCATAATTTAGCTGGTATTTGTTATTGATTTGTGATTTAGCTTGATTTATTGGTGCCTGTCAGCTTTGATTTTGAACTCCACCACTTTCATTTCAACACCAGGCCCGGATTTTGGCAAAAAAGAGAGAAATGCTGAACACATTGTGGAGTGTTCTTTCACTCAGTTCGCTTCACTGTGTACTCATGTGGTGATTTCTAAATACCTAGTTTATTATTTTACTTGGGCTTATTTACATGATTTGTTGCACATTCTGGCACCAAAAATAG
>JBBPDB010000146.1:12476798-12506339 GCA_037974465.1 Brachypetersius altus
GTGTGTGTGTGTGTGTGTGTGTGTGTGTGTGTGTGTGTGTGTGTGTGTGTGTGTGTAAGTATAGGGAGATATACATATATTATGTGTGTGTGTCTTTGTGTGTGTGTGTGTGTGTGTGTGTGTCCTGCATGTGCTTTAGAAGGCAGTAAACATCCCTCAAGTAATGCCTACATGTATAAATGAAGAATGAGCACAAAATCTACTGTAAGTGTAACCGAGCATAGCTATACACATTCCTTATTTTGTAATATTGTGTTTTGGTACTGTCAGATTTCTTTCTTTGTAGGAATAATTTTGGATGCTCTTTGCTCCTGACACACATTTCTCATGTTTGGTTGGTTTCGTTCCCCGCTCAGAGCTGGCTGTGCTTTTATTTCTGAATGCTTAATACAAAAAGAAAAGCAACAAACAAACACAAAAAACCCTCCTCTGACTCTACAAAAGACTTTTGTGTCTATTTGAAGCCTGTACAGCACAATAAGCTGACACATTGTAAAGGAAACAATTGCTTCATTAGTAATAGGTGAGATCTTTTAAAAGGCACTTGCTGCCATGCTGGGCGAGCGTTAACAGGCTTTGGATTGTTGCTTGGATGGAACTAAATTAAGTTCATGGCTGACAGAATGGCTCAGAGATAGGAGAAACTCACAAAAACTTAATGCGGTTTTGGCACCATACATGGTTGGATTCCTTTTAGCCGCTTGAATGATGGAAATGGGTTTTCTTTGCCGGTTAAAGCCAGATGAAGGTATGTGTGACAAACACTCTGCACATGCTAAAAAATCTTTTTTTGGAAAAGGCAGCGATCAATCATATTTTTTTCATGCATGCTTACATTCGGGTATTGAATGTTTGAAGGTATTTTTTTCAGTCCAATCGTATATTTAAGCCTAAAATTGAAACCTTGAAATGTTCTATCTCAAATACATTTACTGGCTTGATTTATCCAGCTGGGTTGGCGGTGGATCTCCAGCAGCAGCAGGGCCTCCATATTCATGTTTGTATGAGTGAATTAACTCTTCCTTGTGTCTCCCTCAGGTCCTTCTCACCCACGCAGGCCTCCCATTGAGCAGCAGGAGAAGCTCCATACCTATCCAGAAACACCTGCAATCTCCACTCCACCTGCTGGGACTGTGGGCCTTACAGCCAGTGCTAGTTAATGCTGTCACACTCCAGAGAGACAGGCCGCTTGGAGGTGAGATGAGAAAGGAGAAGTAAGGCTGGAGGGAGACAGCCGGCAGAAGGGAGCAGTTCTATCATTGTCACGAAGGTGAATAATTTGGTGCTGAGAAGGACCTTGATGTGCAAGCAAGCCTGGAGAAGCTGAATTTGTTTTTTTCAGACCGTAGTACTGGAATGATAAGACACCAAAATGCGTCAGCAACAGGTTTTCCTCCCCGCCCTCCTTTCCTGCCACAAAAGCAAAGCCACAGTTGTCTCGTTCTACTCGTGGATAAGTCTCTACTTTTATTTAAGTGGACTAAACATCAAACGTTGCTGGTAAGCCGAGGGAAGGAAGTCCAATGTCAAGTGGTTTTGTCGAAATCCTACCAGGAATTTTTGCTGAAGATCTTGGGCCTGAAGAAAAGCCTTCCAAGCAGTGAGCTGCTTGCCCTCCCCCTCTTCACCCTGACAAGCGGAGAGCTGCTTAAATTGAATTGACATGTCAGCAGGGGAGCAGCGCTTTGTCCCTGCTCTGGATGCCGGCATACTTAACCTTACCATTTAAAGCCTTAGCTACTACCCTTGGCACTCATGAGAAAGCCAGCCCTGGAAGCTCTCCTCAGACCCCCACCTCTTACCTCTGGTCCATTTTTTCCCTCTTTTTTCAACCCTTTATCCTCTCACCCCCCACCTATTCCTCACCCCTCCCACCATCTCTCTTGCTCACTTGGCAGTTATGATGGTCACGTGATCGGCAGCTTTTGTTTTACATTGTAATCTAGCCTGGACCGTCTGGGTTTCATTTACAGTTAAGTGCAAGACATCCACAGAGAAGCAGTGAAAGAAAGAGGGAGCAAGGTATTGAAACAGATAGAGAGAGAGGGAGAGAGAAAGAGAGGAACAGGATATAGAGAGAAGGTGGAGTCGGAGGGGTTGAGTGAGTATAGCAGGAAGATAAAGAGGCAGAGCGAGAGAGGGAGAGAAACAACTATGTTTGAAGTGGGGCCCTAATGTAGTGGGGATGGAATCTGTCACTCAGCTTATTGCATGTTGATGACTCAGGGCAGTTTGAGCTGTAAGCAGGCTATGATTTATGGAGACCAAGTGAACTCCTGCAGGCGAAAAAGCAAGTTGGGGATCAGAGCGGCAACAGGGCCCTTTTTTGGCGAGAGCCTGGCCCCTGCATTTTTTTCATTCATGCCAAACTGCTTTGCACGGCAATTAGCTCTGTCCTCATTTAGTCTCCCCAGTCCCAAAGGGTAATGAAAGTCATATATCATCTTCAAGGCTGCTAATTATCCAGCTCAGTTGCAGGTAGGCTTTGTAACAGTGAGAAGGGCCTGTCGGCCTGATATTTATTGCTCCTCCAATAAGCAAGTAAAAAATACTCTCTTGAAAGGTTGCCCACAGCCCTCGCCTCGCATCCCTGACATACCTTTTTGCAAATGTGCTAGTCAAAGGGGAAATGTCTTCATTCCACATAACTCATTTTTCATGCTGTAACGAAGCGTTCAACGAGAGACTGTGCGCAAGTGCTGGAAACCTGAGAGGAGACACATAGCGGGGGTCAGCTTGTCTCCACTGATTTACTGTGGGTTAGTTAATGCCAGGACAGAACAAAAAGAGAAGGAGAGCGCACGGTCAGGAAAAAAAGAGTCACTCCGCTGTCACCTCTCATTGACAGTTTGCCATGTTTTACTATGTAATTGTACTGTAATTACTATTGTGTGTCAGGAGTTATTATGCGTTTTACACAGATGTGGTATATGAATTAATAATTTCCGTGCTGCATCAAACGGTAACTTCCGAGCCCACGGTCGTCTTCTTGCATGATTTATGACGTGAACTTGCAGAATTCACAAACATGTTCTACAAACACAGTCCACAGAGCCAAACTTCCTGAAACTTAATATTCAAGCTTTCATTTTCTTCCTCTCTCTCTCTTCCTTTCTCTATTTCGCTTTCCCCCTCTTTTTGGCGGCGGCATCATGGTTGTGATTATAAATTTAAGGGATGAATATGCTTGTTATAGGTTGTGACTTGTTGTACTAGCATCATCTCAATAAAAAATGATTGTGGTTTTTTTCCCTGAGTGTCTAGTCAGACTGAAACCATGTGATTTAATGTCAAATTAAGAGGAGTCATTTAGTTGAGTCTGTAATGCATGCAGTCTTGTTAAGCAGAGTTATTAGGGCCCTTGACACATTATGTTTTGCAGCTTTGCCCGCTCTCTCTCGCTTTACCCCCCTCTTTGAGTCACTAGCACCGAAATGTGAAGGGCGTCTCAAATGGAAATATTTATATGGTTCCAAAATGCCTGAAGGGCATCATTAATGCCCATATTCAGAGATCTAAAATGTATGCGGGGTACACTTCTGATTTCAGAGCTCGGGCATCTACATATTTTCTCAGACTAATGACTTTGTATTTGCCTTGTTGCTTATTGCTCAGAGACACCGTTTTTTTCTCCTCCTGCAGAGAAAAGGAAGCTGGCTGGATAAATAAGGAGGGGGGAAATAAGGATAAATGTAAAGCTTATGGAGATCAGATTTTTAATTACACTCAAGGCTATGATGATAGCCTTATCCTCTGCCAAAGCAAGCAAACCATTGTACTGTAAAGAGCATGCCTAGCCAAACACCCACTACACTGTCACTTTGTTGACAGTTTTTTTCCTGTTGATGTGCTAATGTGAAAAAAAAAACAGGAAAAGAAGGTAAAAAAAAGAGCAAATCACATCCGGTCCAGTGCATGGTTTGGAGCGAGACTGTATTGGACGTGTGAGAGGAGAGGTATTGGCCAGGGTTAGGCCCAGTATCAGAGAGGAGACTAATTGTCAAGGTTACGCCTCTGAAGATGATTGATGTCAGGCCAGGCTTTCCTGTCAGCCTGTCAGGAGGCAGGAATGTTTAATGTTCTCATTATTGGTTGCGCTGTTGTGTATATTTCTCTGTCAGCGCTGCGGACCCATCTGAACTGCCAAAGCACTTCAAAGGCCTGCAGGTCATTTATCTTCCCCCTGACGCGCAGAGTGTTCTGCCTCAGCTGAGTGCCAGTGATTTGTTATGACTTGAGAGCCAGCTGACAGACAGCTCTTCTGGTACAGAAAAAAAGGATTCCTTTTTGTCACACTGCGAAAACATCAATGTCCCTGTAATGGGCTACAACTGTCAGAGGAGGCCAGCACCTGACAGTTGTGTGGTCGCACTAATTTGCAGCCCCGGTGACTTGCTTCCCCGAGTTTAGATTTGGTTATGGTGTCACATACAAACAGGTCACCATCTGCTGTTGGCTGCTAGAGGCCAGGAGAGAAGGGGGAAGTGACTGGGCTAATTGAAGACACGTCGTCATTTCATATTAATCACCGCAGCCTACGTATCTTATCTTTGAAGCTTGAGGGGGGAAAAAAAGGGGAAGTCATGACAACAGAGAGGGGCAAAGATGGAAGGAACATGCACCACAGGCTCAAGCTGGGGAGAGAACAAGAAACAGAGAAAGAAGGGGAGCGAGGGAAAGAAAGAGAGAGAGAGAGAGAGAGAGAGAGAGAGAGAGAGAGAGAGAGAGAGAGAGAGAGAGAGAAAATCAGATCTTTGTTTCCTTTCCCAGGCCATGACATGATTAATCGTTCTCTTCTGATCTAATTTTGGAACATGAAAAACAGCACATTTGTCTTGAAGAAAAATGATGTGCCGTACTGTGCAGATGGAAATTTCGAGCCCTGAAAAAGATTAAAGTGAAATTCCACTCCTTAGACCTAATCATGAGTTGTAGATTATTCTGTCGTTTTAACCAGATGGTAGGTTTGATTCAGCGGGCCCCTCCTTGTATTAATGAATACTAGACTGTTATATTTGACTTAGGTAAGTGAAACGTCTCTCATGCCTAATGGACTGCCAACCGTCGGGACACATGCCCTACCGCCGCATGCCCTTGCTGCATTTTTCATGTTTTATACTTATGTAGAACATTTTGTTTCCTTCTATTTTTCATCGTTGTCACCCGTTTGCTAAATATTTTTATACAGGAGTGGGGGGAAAGAACAAACTTGTGTCCACAGCTAATTTCCTCTTATAGGTCACAGCTATAACTCTGCAACTAAAACCGTCACCCAGGGCAAGAGGCGTGAAGAACTCAATAGTAACTTGATTAAGTTCCCAGTCAACATGTCTGCATACATGGCAGTATGTTAACCAACCTAATTATAGGAGAGAAAGGAGGAGGAGGAGGCTCCTCAGGCTGGTCACATGACCCTCTAGACTGGCTGGCCCTCTGGGAGTGGTAGAAACTCTTGTCACCATATACCTCTCTCTCTTTTTCTCTCTCTCTCTCTGTCTTCACCTCACAAACACATGAATTTCTCAGCCCATTCTTCACTTGGTCCAAATTAGGTTATGTGATTAAATCCCTAAGGCACACTTGCTGCACCCACACAGATATATAAATAGTGAGGACCATTCTTAGCAGTCTTCATTCAACAAGATTAGTGTTATATTTGTGAGTGCAGCCTGGTGTTTTTTCACATAGTGCAATATAATCTTGCATAAGGATGGTTTGCTGTGTAATTGCCCATTTGAAGTGCTCTCATACACTCATAACTTATAACCCCTGCCCCCTCACATATTTTTCAGCTGTAGAAAGGACTCATAATATCAAGTAAGATCATGGTGTACCAATCATCTGAAAACTATACATCTTGAGCTCTGTTTTCCTCTCAATTTTGGCTTCCATACAGTGACAGAAAGATTTGCTTTAGAACTGTAGTGATAGCCATTTTGTTCTATATAGAACTATTTTTAAAATGTTCTTTAAAGAACCAAAAATAAGATAGCCATCATCTTAAAGTAATTTACCACAATGTAAAGAACCACTATTGCTTTAAAACTCCCTTTCTAAGGGTGTACGGTATTCTCTCTCATTATGTGAGTTGCTGTTTCCCTTATGCTCATTTGCTAGCACTATGTTGTGTAGAATTGTGCTGTAAGTTCGGTAAGCTGTCTACTTTACTAATAAACTTAACTTACAGACCCGACAAGAAATTGATATATTGATAAGGCCTAAGGGATCTGAATTAGAAAATTGACTGTGGAAGATCATTTTGCGGTGCCTTCAAATAAGTGGTGCTTGTGGAATGATACTGGCAGTATTTCAGTGTGTGCCCCATCAGTTTGAGTTAGTGAAGTGACTCCTTGCTGGAACTCTTGGAGACAGGAGTTTGGATCCCAATGATATTCCACTTTTGTACCCGATAAATAAGGCATGCTCACGCTTTGCCACTAACTGGAGGTACAGCATAGCTTCAGGTGTATTTAGCAACATGCTGCTTTGCCACTGTCATCGCATGTGTATTGTATTTGCCTTAGAAATATGTTTGAAAAATACAGATTGTAAACCAAGAATGAGAGGGGAGTGAAAGCAAAAGCACCATGCCCATATGTCGCGCACTAAATAGTTCTAAATTAGAGCCTGTATATGCCTGTTGGAGACTACATTCATCATACTCAGCTTTGGTCTGTTTCTAACCACTTTGGCAGTAAGAGCTTCCACATGCCAAGAGAGAGAAAGAGGGAGCAAGTGGGAGTGAGAGAGAGAGGGAGAGAGAGAGAGAGGGAGTAGGAGAAAATGCAGGTTATCAGCAAAGTTTACATGTCTTTAATCAGTCTGCAGTTAATTAGCGGCTTCCACACAATGTGGCCGTTAGTCATTAATCATAGGAGCCTGAAGCGGTGAGGCTCCGTCCGAGACATTTGGAAACAAAAGTTTTGTTTTCCGTGAAGGGTTCGAGCGCAGCCTGGCGTTGCCTTTCTTGGCCATTAGGCTGGAAATGAAAGGCCTTGTCATGGGGTTGACAGACAAGGGCCCACTGTTCAGCTCCCTGTTGGTCTTTCCCTAAACCAGCACTCCACAAAGGATGACTTCACTCCTTAAACAAAGCTTACACACATGCACACGTTTGGGTGCGTTTGTCTGCGTGGCACTCAATGCAAGAAATGTCACGTCTTGCAGCCGGCCAGGCCTCTGCGACACTGTGCAGCAACCCAGCCGCATCCGGGGACATTCCTCGTTATGCGATACTGTGTTGTTGCAAGTTGGATAGATAGATATGGTGTAAATAAGTTTTGTTTGACATCAGTTTGTTGCTTACCTCATGAACAAGCACCCCTAGGTAACAGCGACAAGCCTCGCTGTGTGAAACCCCGAATGTCCAGGCCTGTCTGCTGGTGATGGTGTTGAAATGGAGGCTTCCAAAATAATCCTTCCCTAAAATTCTAACATGCGCATTTTTAATCTGGACTCAAGATGGGGGAAGGTGTCCATCTACCTGTCGGCCGCAAATAAATTCCGTTGGCTGAAATTTTTCCGCAGTTACCTCCAGAGCAAGTTGTAAATCTATTAAGGGAGAGAGGCAAGGCTTCCCAGCTCTATCACTCTGAAGCTTCTGACAGCTCCATTTACCATTCCTGATCATTCTATGACAGGGAATATATCCTGCCACTGACTGTGTTTCCCAATCCCCTCTACAGCTGTAGACGCACCGCCAAAACGTATGTTTCATTCTCCAGAAATTCATGAGCAGGCCTGGCAACTGCAAAGAGAAGCTTTCAGCTGCTTTTCATGCTCGTGCATAATGTAGACTTTGGCAATTTAGTGAGTGACTGAAGGAGCAGGGGTGGGGGGAAGAATGTTCCTGTGGTTACGTTGAGAACGTGATTGCCAATCAGTGCTAAAATACACAAGTAATGTCAGTCTGAGGCTAAGGTGTGTTTCAAGTACTGACATAATGCACACACACACACACACACACACACACACACACACACACCCAAATACCTTTTAGGCTGTCAGGCCTTTCTGGCAAATGGCGTTTGCATGTCAGAGTTTTACTGAACTCCGACGTAGTTGTAAAAAAAAAGAGAAAAGTGGCATCACATGAAAGATTGTTCAAAGTTGGAGCTGCCACAGCTTTCTACCCATCATTTATCTTGTTACTGATACATCAAATTCACTTTATAGCGCAGTCATAAAAATGTATGAGGATGAGTGACCCATTAATCTTGTTTAAAGTGGCAAATGTAACATGTTCCTCATCCCGGGTGACAAAGTTACACTTCGCACTCTTATGAAGGATTCATTGTTGATGGCAAAATGTTCTGCATATCATTAAAACGAGCCGAGTGGAATATGTAAAGCAGGCTCGCCCTGCAGAAATCACTCAGGATCTCATTGTGGTGCGAAACTGCACGTGTCAACGGCAGTTTGGGACAGGTGTCATCGCAGAAAGGATCGCTCAATTTCACCTTGTCGTTTTAATATGAGCTTTTGACTTATTTTCACAACATGGCGAGGAGTTCCTGGGTAGATATATGGCCCTCAGACACCTCCAGTGAAAGCAAAAGCTCAGTGCCTTTTTTTGCCTCTTGTTTCATGCGTTTCAGGTGTCATTCATCATTCGCCTTCTGGAAGGAATGTCCAGGTGACAGCAGCCCCGGCGAGAACACGGACCTCCGTGCGTTCAAATATTTCCATCCCAGATGAACAACTTCCAATTGGACGGGATATTTCAACAACAACAAAAAAGGGTTACTTTAAGAAAAGTCATGAATGAATGGCAGGCGTGCGCGCTGTAGCTGCATAATGCAGCATTTCTGCTGGCCTGAGTGAAGGGTGAAGTGAATAAAAGTTCAGCATGTTTTTTCGCTGGGTGTGATTAAGCACACATTCAGGCCTCACACACTGAGGAGTTTATTCGCCTTGTCACACAGGGGAAGTGATGAAGTAATGATTAATATGGGGGATGTTTGGAAATGTAAATCCCTGCTGCAACACAAATAAACCGAGGGGCTTTCTCAGGATGATTAAATGTACATTTCACAGTTGATTGAGCATGCAAGAAGTCATCCATTTTCTCCCCCGAACTCTGTAAACAGTGATGCAGGTCTCCTTTCCGCTGAAGTATATGACTGTCGTCGTGGGTTTATATGCACATACAGGCTGCTGAAGACGAATGACTGGCTCAATTTATATAGCGGCCAGGATCTCTTGATTAGGTAATTTATATGGAGGACAGGTTTATAACCACTAACTTACCGTCTTGTCCCGCAACAATTATTTCAGAAATCTGGCCGTAAAAGCAGACAGTAAATTCTGCATTTTTCTCCTGCTGTCATTGACAGCCCATAACCTGGAATCAGATTTTCTATAAATCTTCTTTATGAAACAGAGAGCAATTACATCATAAGAGCCACTCCCCTGGATTGATCCATTTGGTGAACAACAGTTTTGCCTATGAACAGCCAGAGGTCTTGTGAGTCACATTTGTGCTCTGTAGGTGAATAAGATGGGCTAAGGACAGCTGGGCCACTCTACAGTATACAGTATAAGTTCTTTTAAAAGAACTTTTAAAAGAGTCCACATCCTAAATAATTCATGCATTTTACGTTTCCCCTGAGGTCCACTTATAATATTTAAGTATCATAATTCATTTTTGCATGACCATTTTCCAATCTCTTTTTATCCAGTAGAATTTAAAATGTACCTTTAAGGCCAGGCCACCTTCTATCATTGTTCCATGGTCCATTCTGATGCTCCAGTTCCCACTTTAGGCCACTGCATATGGGGAACATTCCATAAAGGCACTTTGGAGATGCTCTGAGTCTGTCATCTGCTCATCACAATTTGGATCTTGTTTGGATCAATTTGGACCATTTTTCCTGCACATCAAATTTAAGAACTGACTGTTTACTTGATGCCTAATAATTTCCCAAGCCTTGACAGGTGTCACTGTAAAGAGATAATCAGTGTTATTCACCTCAACTGTGAAGTGATTTAAATGTTGATGCTGATTGGTGTGTTTTGGTTTTCTGACTGAAAACAGTGAATTCAAAACTATTTTCAGCTTTGTTTCTGTATATGAAGTGTAAGCACTAAGGATTGAATGGGGCATTTAGAAACTTTAACAATATTTACATGCTACATCTAACTTACATGCCGCACCTAGTAAATATGTATGGTTATAGCAAAATGAGCAACTGATATTTTAAACTTGCTTTAAGGAAGTCTGAATGACCCAGAACTGTTGTTCAAAGGTATCAGTGAAGGAACCAAGCCTAGAGACAGACTAAAACAGGCAATGATGATATTTCTGTGCGTTTCTGTGTGAGCGGAGTGTATTAATGCAGGTGCATGCTTCTTTGCGCATAGTATTTAGTTGTATGCATGAAAGACATGTATCATTGCCTTGGTTTGCATATCATTACACATGTATTACAGCCTTTGGCTATAGGCTTATAATGACTAAATATACTGTAAGTGTGTCTCTTTTCTGTGTGTTGGGTGACCTGGTGACAAATGAGTAAATAGATTGCTTTTTGATAACCTCATCAGGAATACTGAAATGGTTAAGTCAGACTAAGCATATTACATGAAAAAAACAATAGTAACTTGCTATATGACTAGGACTCTTTCTTGATATAATTCATAATTCAATAGTTTTAAGGTGTGCAATGACACTATTATACATCACAGATTCAATAGAATATATTGTAGAGTGAACTGAAACAGATTTGTGGCACTCTTTTGCCTGAGTAGTTTCAGTAAAAAATTAAACAAAATCAAAACAGAAGCCAAAAAAGGATATTTTTACTGTAGTCACCAGTGATGCCATGGCTGAGGAGAGGCATAATGGCTAAGGTCAGGGCGAGCATGTGGCCAGTAATAACACTCAAAAAATTTTTGATTTTTAAAAATGAAAGACTGTTGTATTAAGTTTGCAATACATTCCAAAACATTCCATTCACTGTGTTTAGTTCACAGAGTAAAAACAGTCTTGTTTTATTTAATTCACAATGTCATAATGCACAATGTTTTTGTGCAATGTCACAAAAACATGTCATTTACATATATATGCTTATTGTTTAGCGCCACCCTTTTACCTTGAAGTTATAAGGAGTGTTTTGGCCTGGTCTTTGAATGTGGCATAGAGGTCATTTACATACATCTGTCTTAAAGACGCAGTAATAGGATAAAGAGAGGTTTGAAATGGTTATGTTAACATTTGACCACTGTGCTACATAAAACCACATCTAGGAGAAAAAATGAATTGTGTAGGATATGGTTAGAATAAATTATAACACGTGTCAAAAAAACTTTATTTATCCATTTATTTGGTATAATCATGCTTACGCAAGCTGATCTTTTATGAACAACAAAGACATCTAATCAACATGTTATTTTTACCTCTTAATTAGGAGCAAATGCCCTTTTTGAGTGAGGTGTGACATTGTCAACAAAAAATCTAACTGAGTCGGAAGGGTGTTTTTAAATATAGATAGACAACGAATCGGCCTTAACAGCTATCACATTACATTAAGCGACATCTCTCTCAGAAGCTCGCACTGGTTGTGTTCAGAGTGGAGCATCTGGTGCCCTGTGGATGGGAGCTATTAACAAGCCCACTGTTTGCAGTCTCTTCCCAGCATGACTGCTTGTAAATGGCACTCTTTTATAGTAAAAGATCTCCTTATTGGCTCGGCCGTCTATGAAAGAGCACATGGTTTAGGAGCTTAAATTTAGACTCAAGAGCTACCACAAACCATGTGATCGGCAGACTGTGTTTAGTGGAAAGGAGTTGGTATCTCATACCCAAAAGCATTGCTTTTTTTTAAAAAATATATTTTATTTTTTACTTGGCTTAACATGGTCCCTCGTTATGCTTGAGAAAAGCCTGATTGTAATGTTGCTACAAGGAAAATTCATGCGAACCCAAGCATGCTTCGTGTTGGAAGATATTAGTTTGCACTTGCGTAGAACTGTCAGGAGCCAGGCCATATTTAATGACAGAAAGAGTGGGTAGTCTGGGTGAGCAGGCCCAGCATGTAGCATTAATAACAGAGTGAACCCAGAACGGGATGAACTGAGTTGTCATGAGTAAAATCCAGGCTGACTCAAATTAAATCATGGTCACATTAGATATGCTTTCATCTATACTTTTTATCATTCGACCCGATGCAGAGCAACTGTTGGTAAGAGTGACAAAGGCATACTGTTGTCAGCAGCTGGGGCTGTTGGGATGGCCCAACCATGTCAGTGCTGTGTACAGAGACAAAAGAATGTAGGACATCCCTGCCATAAGCCCAATAAATCATTTTGCTGGTCATAGGGTTAGTGTATAACAGACTGTGACCTCAGCATATCTTCTAGCATACCTTGGTTTTAATATTAAATGTATATTCACATCTCAAACTATCCATCAGTTAAGTATATTATGTACAGTACAATTTAGCATGTTCACCCGAAAGCTAGCATGTACTCTTGTGCACAGATGAACCCTAAAGGCTGCTTGAGCTCCTGTTCTGAGAGTGGTTAACTGCCCTCTTGGCCTCTATAATGCCCCGTATAATATTTTACTTTGCCTCTGCAATTCTTCCAGGCCTGTTTCAGTGAGACTCCATGACTCATCTCAAGGTTCCATGAGCTTCTTCACTTTAGGCCTCCACTCTGGTACAGTACAAGACTGTGTCTGAAACTGCAGGTGTTTGTCTTGAGGTTTTGCTGCCCGTGCTGTCTTATAAGTCAGTGCCTAAGAGCCTTGTGGTGCTGTCGTGAAGGTACCTGCAATTAAATTAAATTTGAGGCACTCAGTGATAACATACTAACAGCTCAGCTAGCTGTGTTAGTGTTAGCTGCTAGTGGCTCTTATCCAGAAAAGGTGTGTTTAGGAAGGCTAGGATACTGCACTTTTTCTAACCAAAATATATAAATGAACTCATAGCAAGAAGCTCCAGTGCTCAAAAAGCAACAGCTATTCAGTGGGTTTAACGCCTAAACTAAATAAGCATTAGCTTATCTTAGACTACCTAAATTAGCTAAAACTGACTTGCAGCAGAACAGAAAAACTGCCATACTTATTTGAAAATGACAAAATAAAATATTAAAAGAACACAAGCAGAATGAGCCACAGCTGCGTTGTGAAAAGCTACCGCTAATCTTTGCAACAGTTATTAAAAATGAAAATAAACTCAATACACAGTTCCGCCAAAGGGGGACTAAAGTGTCTATAATTGAATTATATCAAAACAGAGTTAGTACAAACAGGTGTTTACACAACATTTTTATTACCAATTTACAATATGATGAAAGGTATACTGACTATTTCTAGGCAGAAATGTTTAATGCTGGTTAATACAAACACAAATCATTTGTTTAAGTATGCAAACATGTCTCTCTTCTCTCCTGTACCAGTGCTGGGATCTATTTTGTTTCTTGAATGCATTAGAATATTGCCTGATTAGTCAGCTTTGGTTACATTTCAGACACTGGTGTAAAGATCTAGCACTATAATTCATACACGTAACTGGTGTAACATCCAACTGTATATGTAGTACAGGCACCTAACTAGATCCAATCTGCTCACATAACCACAAGTGTTGGAAACTCAGCTGATAAAGAATCTGCAACAGCAAAGGACAGAACAATGCAGGTTTGTATTCAAATCTGCTCAGGCAGTAATGCAATAAAATGAACATGCAAACACTCAAAACTACATATGCTTTCCTCTGAAACATGATTAAACTTGATTAGAGTGTCTTAAATAAGCTGTAAATTCAATCTTATGTTCAGCTTTCCCTGTTTTACTCTTGGCTCCCTGTCCTCCCACAATAACTGTCTATGGGCCTGGCCTTGTGTCTGTTACAAGGTCCATGTAAATCTGAGTTTTTGTTGGTCCATTCACCATGAAACAAATTTAAATGTTGCAATATATGCATATATGCAATCACACACAAACATACGGACGCCCTGGGACGATCACACATTTTGTTGATGAAAATAATTACTCATCAGTGAATAAACAGTAATTTTGTCCCATGTAATTAAAATTACTTAATTGTTTATCATCATATCTTTTAAGTGTTTAGGTCAGGCACCATTTACTTAGTGCACATTTGCATGTACACAAATGTGTGTCCCCTCATGATCTGTGCTGAGGAAAGTGACCTGTATATAAGGAGGTGGTAAGAAAAAAAACATTAAAGCTGGGGTAGAAGTGGAGGTCAGCAGGTGTTTGTGTGCGTGTGTTTGGTTGACTAATGCATTCATGATCACCTAGTGATTCACTTCACCTGTGAGCGCAAAACCATGCCTCATATCACGGCCCCTGGCAGAGAGGTTAAATATTAGCCCTCAAATATACAGCACATGACATAACAATGGCTTTTGATTGGCAGCGTCTATGAAACAGAGTATAAATTACTTGCTAATGAATAATATAATAACACTCTGTTTACAAACCAAAGAGTGGACTCCTACTGTGGAGTGACCGTATTTTCCTTTGAACTGCCGTTTAGACTGACAAAACAATCCTTTGCTGAAAACAGGCCTATTCATATTTTATCGGGCTGTTCCCTTGTGAACACTGAAGGTAAATCATGCATCAAATATTAAAACACGTATGTGTGTGCGTGTGTGTGTGTGTGTGTGTACAAATGCACGTCACATCACACGCAGGCCATCTGATTGCCTTAACTGTGTATGCGTCCTTCCACTGCAAGGAGGCTTTGTAGTTAGAGTCTTATATGTGGCGTGTTTATGAGGTTCGGAGCGGATTATTAATCACCCCCACCACCCCACCCTGGCTTTGCCTGCAGGACACTTTAACACCCGGCACACTCACAGCAAACATTCGGGGCTCTGCGGAAGCACATACTAGTAAATTATTTAGTGGTATATAGCACAGTACAGTGCAAGTCCCATCCATCATGTACATTTAGAGAGAAAATAAATATATAAATATTAGGGGTGCCTCGATCCTGCTTTTAATTGTCGATACTGATACCACAACCTTGGTATCTATTAATTAACAATACCAAGCTGGTACTGTCTTTTCCAGTCTCTTGAACAACTTAGCTTTTAATAGTCTATTTGTCTGGGTGCACTTTGCTGCATTTTAAGTCCTATATAGTGCACTATGTAGGGCATAAGAAGTTATTTGAGACAGCTATGCTAGTCATCTGTGTTACTCATGTCCTAAGACATCTAGACTATATGGACAAATGCATTAGGACACATCTCTTAACCGTCCTTAATCGCAACCAATTGTCAAACTTTCTCTTTACTATACAGTTCATCGGTTTGTTGTAAGTTTCCATGACTTTGGGCACTGGGATGCATTAAAAAGTATTTGAGAATTTTTATGATGTTTTGTGTGCTTATTGAACATATTGAAACACTTTCTAATTGACCAGTCATTAGAAATGAATTAGTAAGACTATGGTTAGTGTACAAAATTGAACAAGAACATTCCCACACCCCACCATGGTGCCTTTGAGCATACTCACATATAAACACACACACATACACACACACACACTTTATGCATCCTTTTCCCCCACATGAATCTCCAATTCAATTTTTACTCCATGGGAACCACACCGGTCGACAGTTAATTCAAATAAAAATGCAAAATTCCTGAAAAAAATTGAGATAAGCCTGATGCCTAGAATTTCCATGGCAACCGCTTCCTTCACCTGAGCAAACTCCACAGCCAACAAGGACTTGTCACGGCTTGTCCAGTGGCCGGTAAGGGCCACTGTTTTGGTTTTGTTTTGGGGGCTTTTATTTTGACATTCTTGTATATTTTGTGTTCTGTATCTAGGTTTCAGCTGTCTTGTGTTTAGTTTAAGTGATTGTGTTTCCTCATTGGTTTCTGTCCCAGTCTGTCTGTGTATTTAAGTTTAGTTCTTGTGGGACGTGGTTATCGGTCCATTGCCTCATTTTGTCTCAGCCTGTTTTCATGTATTGGCCAGCGTGCCAAGTTTTGTTCTTGGATGCCTGCATGCCTCATCTGGGATTCCAGGGGTAAATCACAGAAGCGGGTTAACTCCCGCAGTCGTGACAGTCCTACACCATAGCAACTACCTGGAAACTATTTAGCAACCACCTTCCACACCAAAGCAACTACCTAGAAAAACCTTAGCAACCACATTTAATCCCATAGCAATCTCATAGCAACCAAACTTAGTAACCACCTCCTACACATAGCAACTGCCTAAAAACTACTTAGCAACCACCTCCTAAACCACAGCAACCCCCTTTTATACCTTATACCCTTTGTCTTCCCTAAATAAATCATACCTGTCACTTTTGTGAACATATATATTGGTAATAATCAACAATAATCAATAATCAGCTAAAATGTTCCTGGTCAAAAGAACATTTTAACCTAAACAAACACAATAGAAGGGCAATCTTACTGCATCAGTATACCAAGACATTTCACTTCCATTTTTGTAGGCAGAGTTTGCAGAAGCATTCATTTTTTTTGTTTCATTTTAGCATTCATTTTATCGGATAGCTTTTCTGATATCCGATCCAGTGATTTTGGTCTGCATCGTACCAGTACCAATATTGCGTATCGGACTGGTTCACCCCTAATATACAGAGAGCAAAGCAAGCTAGGAGTATCACCCTAAATCCAGAGGCCTCCTGAATCTCTCCCGTAGTTTACAGTTCTGCCACAAGTAATTCACGGAGTCTAATTATGAATGAGTCTCTCCGGAGTGCTGTACAGTGGAGGTTTCTGACATGCATGCATCACCCCCGTCGCCTCGCTGATTGAGAAAAATGCAGCTTGAAAGGGTCCCCATGTGCACCTTCAAGGGAAAGAAAAAACATGTTTTTGTTCAAAGCGGCTGAAGACGGAGAGCTAGGGCGGAGCACCGTTGACATAAACATAGGAGAAGCCCTATTAAATTAAACATTAAAATAAACGCAGGCGAGCAGCAATATTACTCTCTCTTCCAACAAGTATTCGCGTATTACTTTTATAATTTCCTCTGATTTCTTCCCGTGGCATGTCAGCGCCTCGACACGACAGCTTGTCATCATGTGCTGCCTTTGACTGACGTCCCATCAATCTTCCCCCGTCCTGCCAAAGGGGGAAATGTGATGCTTGTCAAAACGGGAGCTTGTCTTTGGACATATTTCAACTCTGTGCCGGTGAAAATGCAAAATAACAACTCCAGACATCCGATGTAAGATTGACGTGGTTTGAAATTGCATAAAAGTGCGCACGTTGCTGTGTAACTAGATTAAAGTGATTCATGATCCTTGGGATCACAGCGCGCGTTTTGTAAATCTATATGTGCTTGCGCTTTAAATCTAGGTTTGTGCTCTTCTCAGACGCGCCTATAGGGGGTGCTATAGATAATTCACCTTGAACTGCCCAGCATCTGTTAGAGTCGTCTCTTCAAGCAATCCTGCACTGATGAATGAAACTAGACACTGAGATCTGATAGACAGCCATAAGACATTTACTGTACACTGTATATTCTTCACAAGCAAACCATGCTTTTTGTGATCTGTCATTGCTGCTATACAGATAGTGCAAGTTATGGGGAAGCAACACCATATGGCCTACAGCTGCATGAGACTGCAGAGGAGGCTGTGAAGTACTGCTGGAATCTTTTGAGAGCCAGTAGTTATCTGTGGGAGGTCACGGTACACACATATCCTCTAAGTTCCCCATGTCTACCATGCTAGAATTGCTGGGGTTATTGGGGTCAAGGAGACTAGGGCAGGTGGAGCGTTCTGTGCCTCCCCTTGTGAAGACGACATGTGGATGATGTATGGAGGGGAGATATCATGCACTATTTTCAGGTGCCTCCTTGCAAACATTGCGACCTTATTGGAACGTTCGCTAAACTAACGTTGCTTTAGTGCACAACGTCTTCAGATTGTTGTTCAAGCTACATACAATGCTGCGTAGTTGACTTTCAGAAAATACATGACTAAAAACGTAAACATGGATGCAGTCTTTTGTACTGCTACAAAAGCATACTATAACCCAGATTAACCCTTCCACCTCTTTAAAGAGGTATTTCACGATGTTTAAAAAATGTAGAATAATTAAATATGGAAATTGTGAACAAAGTAATTAAAAGTGGTAAGATGTGAAATGATCTATTCTAGACAAAAGTACAGAGTCAGAATTATATTGGTGATAGGAACCAGAAATAGAAAGTTACTGCATGCTGGTACAGAGGGTTCTAAATGCACTGCCAGACACTCTTTTGAAAAAAAATATGATTTTGGCCTAAATACATTTTGTTAAAATCCTTTAGTGGTGCATGGGTTCAGGCAGAGCAGTGGAAGGCAAATAGTTTCCAAAGAAAATTTTGGAACCACTATTTTACCATGATCAGTATTACAGTATTAAAACCCAGAAGACAGGTAAGTGTAATTCTAAGATATATTTGATTTGTTTTGTAGACTCCTGGTTCTCATCGCAGTTATAGAGAAAATCTAGGCTGGTACATTTCCCTACAATGCACAATTTTTCAATATTGCTGGAATAACACTTTCAAATGTTGTTTTGCACCATCTTGGAATTTTGAAGTTGAAAACATGTGATGATCCAGCTTTGTTATCTCCTCTGCTTTTCCCGTTTTTCCCCAAAACACATTGTCGCTATTATCTATAGTCGCACAGCTAGTATGTTCTGTATTTACATGTAAATTACAGGTGCTTGTACAGTAAATATAGATAGATCTATGTGTGTGTGTTTTTTCACAATCAAGCACTTAATTTTTGTAATATTATAATCTAGGTTGCCAACAGTTTTTTATTTCCTAGCACCACCTGTATACAGCGTTCGTTTCGGACATTACCATATCACTGTCCAATTTGGCGTTGTTGTGTTTAACTTTCGTAAACAGCAGTTTCTGTTCCTACATGACTGCCAATTAGTCTTCTCCTGTGAGAGAAAGTTTTCCTTTTATTCTGTGTGCGTGTGTGTGTGTGTTGACGTCTGAAGGCTGATGATGGATGTGTGTATGGAGACGCTCCTGGAGCTGTGATCTCCCACCAGATGTGTCTGAGCCAAGGGGAGAAGTTCCACATGGGCTGTCAGGACCAGAGTGCTTTCAGAGGAGACCCAGGTGTTGGCCCCTGGACAGCTGAGAGAAATAAACTGAGTGGTGTTAGGACGATGGACGCAAGAGGGAACAGAGGTGGGGGCAGGACGATATAAACTCCAAATCACGTCCTAATAAACCCTTTCTTGATGTACTGCTTATGAGACAGTTAAATATATTATGAGTGAAGCTAAATAGTATGTTAAATGACAGAAGCCTCCAATGAATTTATACACTATTGTGTCATTGCAGTCCAGTCTACTCAGATCAGAAACTGCACAATATGCAAAGTGCTCTTACAGAATTGTTGAACAGGCTATGTTATGATATTTTTTACAACAAAAAAATTGTTTTCTAGATTTTCTACCATTTATTTAGTCTCAACAGCAATCCCAAAACGCATGAATGTAATGGCATAAGTGCATCTTTATGTTTATATATATTTTTATATATAAAGTGTGTTTATGCCATTTTTTTGTGTGCTTGGAGCAATACCTAGAACTTTTATGCAGTACTGACTGCGTTTCAATGTGGTCTGAAGAGAGCATTGCTATTTCCTTCCCTGTTGTGCCCAACATACTCTCACTATTACATTAGCAGAAAGTAGTGATAATATAAGTCACACTGTGCATTAAGCATGTTCCCTCACACAGGTAACTCCTTTGTTTTAGCAAAACAACCATTTTACCATCACTACTTTGTCTGTGGGGTAAGCGTCCCACAGGACTGACTGTGATTTTGATCCCCCTGTTTTGCAGTTAACAGTTAAATATATCAAAGCAATAAAAAATAATGGGAGGCTCATATTTCCTGGGGCTGTGCTGCCTAGACCCATTTGTCTCTTGGTCAGGTCCATTAGTTTGACTCCAGAGTTCAGCACTGTCAGCCTCTTCAGACAGTCCAGATCAACAGTAAGAGACATCTGAGCATCATCACCATCTTGCTGGATATTCGTTTAGAAGTTTTACTTGTACGCCACATGAATACAAGGAACCTGCGAACTGCTGGAACAGCATGGATGCTAGTTACAGTCTAATAACCGACAACAACTTGCCAGATAAAGCTGTCACAAATCACTTGAGTGTTATATGTTTAATTTCTTATTCTGCATGGATCTAAGAAGATCAAAAACACAATTCCTCACAACATCTCTGATATTAGCATGAGCAGCGAGGCATGTTGACAGTTCATCATTAGGTCTGTCATGCTATCTGTTCTGAATGGAAATGTGGCTGCTAATATTATTCAGCGTCTGCTCGGGAAAATGAACTTTCATCGCATTGCGAGCACTGAGAGCGTGGCATGTAATTTTATTATAATCAGAAGTGTGCTCAAAAAATGTTGCCTAGATTGACAGTGTGGTTTAAGTGCAATGTGCAGGCTCTGGAAGCTGATACCTCCTCACTGGAACAAAGTTACGTACAACAGCTCTCTGCTGCTTTTTTCAGGACAACAAAAGCCTGGCTGAAATAGAGAGGGTGAAAAAATCAGCGCTTCACATTTGTCTTTAAAGCAGATGCACACCTCCCTCCTGTGTTCTGATTTGACAAGCTGAAAGTGAATGCCTTAAAAGTTAACTTTATTTTGCAAACGTGTACAAAGTTTGTGGAGATTTCCACTGGTGACAGCCCACTCAGACGCACATCACACGCATTGGCCAACACGATGAGGAAATGACTAAGGTCATAATGGCAGCTTTGTTGAATACAGCCAGAGTGACACTTTTATTGCATTCTTGGTTCTGTCTGCATGACTTTATATGGGCCTCGCAGGTTATTAACATAACCTGGTAGAAATTCAGCCAACTACCCTTTAGATACAGACAGAGATCATTTCAAATGAAAGCAAGAGGTCTCTGTTGTATGGGCCAATTTTTGACATCTCCTCAGCTATTTACATTTTGCACTGCCAGCCATCAGAGCCATCAGCCAGCTCTTTACGCACAGGACCATTAAGTATTCTCAGACAGGGCTCATTTCCATAAAATATTCTTTGTCAAAACCTAAAAAGTGCAAATGAAACAGGCATTGAGGTATGATAGCAGAGCCCTGCGAGCTGCTGTAAATGACCTCAATTATGCACTTACAGAGCAAGAAAGGTGCCTGGAAAAGTAGAACCTTTGAATGACAAGCCGTCGCAGGAGCCGTTTTTCTTTGGGTCCATCTCACCTTGATGAGCACTTTGAATTTGTAAATCAATGAGGGAGAGGCAAAGAGAGAGAGAGAGACTGTAAGTGCTGAGTGATAACCCAAGCTGCCGTGTTCAATGAGTGAATTGTTTGCCTGGGTCTCCATTACTACTCTCTCTGGGAGCCTGGGCTGGGATTAATCTGTCAAAAGGAGATTGCTGAGCATTGATGAATATGACATGTGACCATTGATGATGTTGATTTTATCTCTCGAGATTAGTGAGATTTACTTGGGATGGGTAATAATGTCATTTACTTGATGCAGTGGTTCTGTTTACGAGCTGATTAAATCACAGGGTTCCTGCTTCATTTCATGCTATTTAGTTTATGGCTTCATTACTGCAAGCACAAAAGCTGTGGACATTTCCACATACCATGTCACCATGAATCACTGATTAAGATGCACAAAGTTTTTCAGCAGGACACCTTGTAGTGGAAGGGAAGGGGGCAATCCTTAAAGGAACATTTTTGTGAGAGTGTATGAAAAATTGAGTTCAGTTTCACAACTGACCTGTCAAACAGTGGTGAACCTTTAAAACCATCTCTCCCATAATCATTCTCAAGTGTGAGACTCTGATGAGAGGCCTCCTTATTACGGCGTAAAAGGATTTGGTGTCATTATCTTAATCCCATAAATCAAGCTACTTTCCTGAATGAGTAGCATAATGCTCTCTGACTTATGTCTGGGAGTTCAGCACTTTAGTGCTGCTTACATATTGACACAGCTGTTGCTCTAACCATAGGCTTAGCAGACCATGGCACGTCTGTGTATTTTGTCACACGCCTAGTAATTACATCTGTATTGGTGGTAATTCTGTGCTATTAAACGAGGGAGCGGAGTGTGAATCAGTGGCGGTGTCGTCCAGGTCCAGGTGTCTCCTTGGGTTAAGCCTGCTATGATGTCAGGGTTTAGAGTAGTGCCATGGCAGCTGAGGCCGAGACCAAATGCATGTTCGGGTCCGCGAGGCCTCGCATTTCAGCACACCAGGACAAGGCCTTGAGAGACATGTCTTTAATGTGGCTCATAAACCAGCTATTCGTCTTCTCCAAACGCAATTAGTTATTCTACCACTCCAGGCATGAGACTGGCTCAGTTGCCACATATAATGGGAAAACATTCACCTTAAGATGACACTGTCTCAAAGGAAATTAATGGGCACTAGGATTTTATGTGCGTGATAGGTGTTACACTGTGGAGTCATAAAGTCTTGTTTGTGTTGTTTTTACCCAGTGGCAGGTTTGGACAATGGTTCCCTCACCGAAGGCCTTACTAAAAACAGCCCTTGAGCCGCTGCTGCTATTTGATGAGGAGTACTAAACCTTGATCCCCAGCGCTCCCATACTATCCAATGACCTCCAGATTTTCGCTGGCCACCATATCCTCCTCAGAAGCCTAGCCTGAATGGTGCACCATTCCTTCTCAGATGTTTTTCCAGGGCTCAGTGGTACCCCCTACATGTCAACAACAGCGTGGACCTTCTCTCCCCTTTCTTTATTTCTCCAAAAGAATCTCCATGAGGAGCTGATCAGCAGTGTAAGTTGTGCTCTGGTACTGAGCTGTGTAACTCTGTGCTCCTCTTTATTCTCGGCAGGGTAATTTATGCACACATGTGCCTGCGAGCTGCTCTGATGACAGGCCCGGGAGGAGGGGCACATGATGAATGGCTTTCCATCGGGACCGCCACACAGCCACCATGATGTGGGGAAAAATGGAAATTGCTCTCTTTCACCGTCATTACATCAGTTTAAAGCTTGTGTGGGCCTCCGGAACATACTCTAGTTGTTCTACATGTTTTCTTTTTTTCAGGATGGTGTGTATTGGGTTAAGTTTTAAATAGTTAATTTCCATAACGTTTTTAAGTCAGCTGGTGAGTTACATAGTATAATACACAGTATGATTTATATACTCAGCTGCTTTCTGGGGTACAGTTTGAAGTTTGTGTAATACAGTCTAATAATACACAGTATGTAAATGTAAAAAAAATCTCCACAAGTAAAAAGCGTGAAGTGGAGGAAATCAGCAACGGGCCGCTTTAATTTCGCCACAGTTTAAAGACAAAAACGTCACGTCCCAGTAAACCAGGGATACATCGACCTGGAAAGAGCCGATTTCTTAAAACAAACAAAACAAAAAATGTTGCCCATGCAGATTATTATGATTATTAATTGGATGTTATTGGTGAACAATTATCTCGCGGCCTGACATTATAATCTACTTTAGGTATCATTGGATTCATATTTTCAGACAAATGTCTATAATTTCTTCATCACGATAAATAAAGCTAAATCCGATCATTTGTCAATGCAGCTTTTACTATGGGATTCAATGTTGTGAAATAATAAATCCACCAATTTACTGAGGTGTAAATATTTAGCATTTGAAGTGCAGATGAAAAAATAACTCTTTCTTTCAGGGCAAACTCTTGATATAAAATAAATCATATCTCAACATTCAGCAGTGTCCCGTTATAAGACTGGCTATGTTTTAAAGACTTGGCGAAACAGTTGAACAGTTGCCAGAGGACTCAGCGAGAGCTAATAATCCCCCATAAAGGCCAGAATGCTGGACCTTACGGACAGATGACCAAGAAGACGGTCCAAACACACGTAATATAAAGCTACACATATTACTTTTGTATTGGAGACACTTTTTACATAAGCACGCCAATGATCTCCGCGTCAGACCGAAAGTCTGGCGGCTCGCAAACTTTCACAACTAAAACTGCAGCGAACCCATTGCACTGATCTCTCATCAGCCCCCCAAAAATACACAGTAAAAACAGTGGGAGCGGCTGTTGTCGTATTTCATTGATTGTAATTGAGAATGGTAGAACGCAGCACTGGGACACGTCACTTGACGCGTGAATATTCCCATAAATTCAGCAATTTAATTTCGGGATCTTATTATAATATTTATAAATTTATAAAAAATTCTTTTGTCCATAGTTAGGATCTGAAATTTACACCAGACAGACGTTGTGAGACTCAAAGTTATCTTTGAATAGGGCGAGTTTTATATTACAAGTTAGCCATAAAAGGATATAAAAATATTAGTGAAACTTCCTAATTTAGAATTAATGTGTAAACCGAATTGTTTTTTGTTCATAATAGTCTAAACTATTAACTAACTGATCAATTTAGGCACACTAAAAGTGTCTTTCCCTTTGATTTTTTTCTGCCATATCAGGACATTTGTAGTTAAATGTTAAATTATTTTGCTGAGTGGGTTATTCTAAAAGAGCATTATCAAGAACTCTTTGCCTTTTTTCATTTCAAGCCCTCAACTTTAAAAATACACCCATGTTTAAATCGGCTCAAAGAGCTCATCATTTGCTTTTTAGTAAAGGAAACTGAGGACGCAAAGATGCAACAGAATTGTTTCTTATTTTCCCAGAATACATACAAAAAAATACCAATTCTCTCTCCATGGTATACACCTGAAAAATAACGGCCGTTTAAAATTATGCGGACAATTTTGGGATTTAAAAAATAAAAACAAAAAACTAAACAAAAACAAAATAAAATAAAACAACAAAAACAAACATGCATGTAAATTATTTCCTTTTCAATGTGACATTAAATAAGAACGTACAATACAATCATAGCAATTTCAAATCAACGTGGAAAACCGCAGAGCCCCTAGTTTTATTAGTTCTCTAACTTGGCTCTCACTTTCGCCTACTGACTTTAATGCACTTTTGAGTTGCTCTGATATTTTTCCTCTGCATTATTGTCCGCTTTGAGCTGACAGAAATAAATACGGGAGAAGGGGAGGAAGTCCACGGATCCAGTCCTTCAGTGGCGCACTGCTATAAAAGTCTTTATATTTCAATCTTTTATAATCTATAAATTTTTTGGGATGGGGGTGTTGGGGGAGATAAAAAGAGTCCGTTTCACTGGTATCCAAGCGCTGATGCTGTGGTCAGTCTCTGCCCGTAGAGTGCATAGGGGGAGTAGTAGGGCCCGGCAGCGGCCGGCACGGGCACTGGGGCTCCGGCTGTGGGCAGGGGGCTTTTAGAGTACGGATGATAGCGGCTACTCAGTCCGAGCGCGTGGTGAGGGCTCCTAAGTGCGAGCGTCCCGGGACTGCCCGGAGGCCCTGAGGCCGGCATGTGCATGTGACAGGCCATGGCCGCGGCGGCGGCGGCGGCGCTGGCAAGAGACGATGAGCTCGGGTAGCCGGACATGAGCTTATCGGCCCCGGTGAACGCCGTGTGCGTCCGAAGGTGGCTCAGCAGCTCCTCGGAGGACGAGAAGCGCTTGTCGCACGGCCCGTTCGCCGACACCCAGTTGCAGGCGTGCGGCAGCGGGTCGTTGGGCAGCACGAAGCCGTACGGGTAGAGCGCGGCATGACCTCCGAACGACGGCGGCGTGGAGTGCACGGAGTGCAGGGGGTGCGCGGGGTACACAAGCGGGTATCCGGACTTGAGGGCGGAGTCGTGTGCGCACGAGGCGCCCGCCGCAGCCGCCGCGCCTGCCAGGTGGCTCGCGCAGTGGTAGCTCAGGCAGTACGGGTCTCTGCACAGGCTCGCGGACATGATAGAGGGCGGTGAGGCGCCGGCCAGCGGACTCGAGCCAGCCTTGCTGCAGCCCAGAGACGTGGCGAGCTGCGCGTTCACGAGGCTGCCGCCGTGCGGGAGGAAGGGCTGTGGGTAGCCGCCGTAAGCGCCGGCCAGGCCGCCCGGGTACGACATGCCTGCGGGCGGCAGAGGGAACACAGCCTGGCCCGGTTTGTAGGGGGACACAGGCGCCACGAGTCCAGAGCCCAGCACAGAGGAGGCAGAAGAGGCGGATGGGGTGGATGACGGCTCGGACGCAGCCGAAGCTGCGGCGGCCTTGCTCTCCTGCTGCTGGTTCACCTCCACATTAATCCCCGCGCAGCTCACGCTTATCCGGCTGTGGCTGACGCCCGTGCCCCCGGCTCCGTCCGTGGCGCACGGCTTGGTGCAGTCACCCTCCTTCTTCTCGTCCCGGTCTTTGCCGTCCGAGGGCATCGGTGAGGCCGACGTGCTGGAGGTCGGGCTGCCCGTCCTGGGCGTGAATGGCTGGCAGGTGGCGCTCGGCACGCGGAAACCAGTCTTATCCGCGCCCGCCGCAGATTCCTTCTTGTCCGCCGGCTTTGAGTACGGCTTGAAGCTCGACTTGTCCTCCGCGCCGATGTCGCTGAGCTTCAGCGGGCCGGATTTGGCCTCTTTCTCCGCGGATCCACCGGACGACGCCGAGGAGAGCTTAGAGGAGGGCGGGGGGTCCGGCTTTCCGATCTGAGAGCATGTCTGCGCCAGCAGCGCCAGAGGACTTTTCTTGGCATCTAGCTGCGAGAACAGACAGACAAAAACACACACTTAAATTTCCAAATATGTATTATACACGAACACACACGACAACGTTGTGTATATGAAGACAGTCTGTTTTTCTAAAGCCCACTGTGCGTTTGCCATTGTCGAGACAGTAAACAAGCCATTTGCAAAATCCAACCGAGGGTGATCACTTACACACATAAACACACACCTCGAGCCGTTTGAAGTCCATGCAAGCACTTTTTACTGTTTTCCCGTTTATACGAATGGCCTATTTTCTCTAAGCCCCGGAGCGCAGTGTTCGTACAGACACAAGCAACCGGACCGGGGCTGTCTGTAAGGGCAAAGGAAGGGGAGATATGTGACAGGGTGCTCTTACCTCGATGGGGCTGACAGGGGTGGAGGGTAGGGGCTGTAAGTACTCCGGGTGCAAAATGTGTCCCGTGCGTGCCGTGAGCATTTTGAGCACCTTGATGGGGAGCCGCTGCGCTTGCCGTAAAGGGTCCGACGGGGGGACGGAGTGGAGGAAAGGCTTGGTGCTGGTATTCCGAGAGCCGCTGCTGTCCCACGCTAGAGCCGAGTCGCCGTTTCGGAGAGCAGTAGCGAAGGGCGATGTGATCATGACCCGCTAGTCGCGCGCTCGCTCCTCGGACTCATGAAAGCGGCGGGTTACGCTTCGCTTCTCAAAAAACAACAAAAATAACACTAAATGAAAAAGAAAGCAAAATGTGCGAACACGCGAATAAAAGGAAAGAAAGAAAGTCAGTTTGTGTTTAAATCCGCTAGCGGGAGGAAAGGTGCGAGCTCTCCACAGGACCCCGGAGCTGCTGCGTCTCTCTCCCACCACACGCGTCGCGCGCGCTCTCTGGCTGCTCTGCCGCACGTCCGCGCGCTGCTCCTCCCAAGCCGGGAACTGGGAGAAATTTTCACTTCAAAAGCGGCTGAATTAGTGCGAGATTAAAGCCTTTGCCGCCTTCCAATCAAATGGGAGCCCGAGGTGATTGGAGGGTCAAGGGGATATGACGTGCTCCTCTCGCGCAGCAGAGCCTCTGTGTTTTCCCCTCCTGTTTTTTTCTGGCCGCGCGGGGGAGGAGATCGAGCTTAATGCAGTGCTTCTCGCGCACGCCGCGGTGTTTTTATGATCTGGCTGAGTTTACAGACCTGTCCTCACTACCCCGATTAGTCTGGTTAACACCGGATAATTAAAATATTTTTATATGTGTGTTTCTACCTGATCTGATTCATAACTGACCGAAGATCCACTCTCCCATATAAGCGTTTTAAGCAGTAAATGGAGCAACTTTTCCCATTAACAGCAATAAGGTAGTACTTTTTAAGGTTGCATAGACTATTTCTTGTAGCATTTTTATGGTCTTGTATATTTATAATAGGTTGGTTTGTTTGGGACCCCAGCACCATGCTTTCTAATGATGCCCTCCCTCCTTCACAATTCTGGAAAACGGCTGGTGGAGCAACCAAAAGATCAACTCCTGGGTGTTTGAATCCCCCAATCAGACAGGCGTTGACAGGAACAGACCAATGCAGTGATAGAGGGATGTGAGGGCCTCGTGTTTTCAGTATAATGTACACCGCCCTCCCATTCCCATCCCCACCCCTCCGTCAGCTGTCAATTCTGCTCCACCGCGATCAATCAGCTATTTGTCAGAGGCTGTCAATCCTCCTGTTGATTTATGTCAGCTTTCGTAGCTGATTACAGGCCGTGGGTGACTAAGGAAAGGGCACAGGGGAAGAAGCACCTTGGTACAGTGGCACTTCATATGAGGGCAAGTGTGCCGTTTTATTCTCTTGGGAAGCTGCTAATGTCGACCACATGTGGAAAACCTGCTCATTCGCACTCCAGGTTGGACTGTACTGGAAGGTACCGTTTAAGACGTTTGTGTGTATGCTGTTTTGAACATTTACCTTTTAAAAATAACTTAATAATTGTCGTATTAACTAATAAGTATCCTATTATGTCTTATTAAAGTAATTCAGAAAAATGAATTGTATGGAACAAAATTCTGAAATGTAACAGATCCTTAAATATTAAAATGACTGAAAATGTTGTCAAATTGCGTGTTGTTTTTTGTAAATATACGGACATATGTTTTGTTGTTTACTTTGTGACATATGTCCATGTTTGTAGAATAAATGAGTTTTGCTGAACCTCTGGGTTTGTCTTCAGTCTGTCAGGCACATTTCACCACGAGGCCTGCGAAGCCAAAATCCACACAGACGTACTGCATCGCTCTCCTTTCTTCATATCGACTCTCTTTTTTACTTGGGAGTCCACCCGTTTATACACACGAGCCCGTGTGAATATGAATTGTATGAATGTGAGACTGTTATTTATTTGATGTAAGAAAGTTTAAGAGAGGTGGAAAAAAGTCCAGAAGGATTTGCACGAAAATGTTGTAGTTAGTACACAATAAAAAGATTGTGGAGGGCAGAGCGAATAAAGAGAAGAGAGGTGGTGTGTGAGAGGTTTTTGGTTAAGTAGTGTAAAGAGGCTAATCAGCAGCAAGGCTGCAGCTTTACCCAGCGCCCTGCCTTTCATCTCGCGCTGGATGGAGGCGCTCAATTAAAAGCCTATCGGTTTGGAAGTAAATCAACGCCTATCAAAGTTGTCACATCAAACAAAACGATTATTATTGCAGCCCGCCTCCGCCATTAATCTCCTTCTGCACTAATCCGCCTGACAGGTCATCGAGGAGAGCAAGAAAACCTGGAGTGGACAGTCAGAGGGACAAGTGTTTTAGCCTCAGTCTTAAAAAAAAAACCTTTAGCCCGTGGAAGACGGTGACCTCACCATGTTACCAGCTCTTCTCTTTCGGCTTCAGACGCGCCCTAAATTGTCAGAACATCTCGCATTAAAACATTTATAACAAAAAAAGAAATTTACTGCATTTATTGCTTTTTCGTTTCTGCAGCTTAACTCAACTGTTAAACTGTTAAACAACAAATTAATTATAGCTCCAATCCTCAA